>PXOD01000870.1:0-29211 GCA_003012165.1 Paramyrothecium roridum
GAGGATTTTTTCAATGGTTTCCATCAACGCCAAACCCGGTTGGCGCCGTCTGCCAGGAAGGAAGGCGTTTACATGAGTAAGGAGCCAACTGGCAAACAGGCTCTTGCGACCAAAATTGAAGCCAAAACGGACCAGCAAGATCTCCAAGGAGGCAAGGAGAAAGGGGGGCCCCAAAAAGAGGAAATTTTTAGGGAAGAGATGGAGACACTTTCCGTCAACACTGCCATCATTGGCATCTTGGCGGTCGGCGCCAGAATCGCAGAATGCTTGTGGAACCTCGACGCCAATCCCGGCGACGAAGCCGCTTTGCTTGACCTAGCCGTCCAGGAGGTCAAGCAGTGCAGGTCCTCCATCAAACTTCTCCACAAGACCCTATGCCTGGCAGAAGCAGGACAGCTGCCCTATCCAGAGCGCGCCGCATGGATTCAGGTCGACCACATCATTGGCATCCTAACCGACATTGCCATGGCCCTGTCCGACCTTCAGATCACTTGCGAAATGCATATGCAGGGATCTGAGGTCCAGGCCCCGATTCCGAATCCTACGATGTTGGCCTACGGCGGCAATGGCAGCGACCAGATCCGGAACCTCACGTCCGTGCGGGAACAGTGCGTCGAAACCATCCGAGCGCTCTGTTCGAGGATTCGCTGGCACAACCTGTCAATTGCAATGCTCATGACTGTGCTGAAATGGTAAGGGCCACAATAACGTTGTCATTCTGTTACCTTGGTCTTGATGCTAACGGCCCCCACAGCAAAGCCGATTCCGATGCGGAAAACAGCTGCAGGGGTCTTGAACAGAGGATGACACGGTTACTGTCTTCCAATGCCGACCTTTCCGGTCGCATGTCCAACTTGGACGATACTTTCGGCGCCAAGCCGACCGCGGGCGCGCCCCCGCCCAACCCCTACCACATTACCTCTGCCTCTGCACCCGTCTCTCCAGTCTCGATATCTTCACCAACACCCCTGACATTCTCCGCTTCCAGCGCCGACCTCTACGGTTCGGCCTCCGGCATTGTGGGTCTACGGCGCCCCGCATCCTCGCCGCGTTCCTGGTCAACCTTTACCGGCTATACGCTGGCCGACTTACCACATCCATCCGCTGTGGCACTGCCCTTGACGACTTACGAGCTGCGGCACGGCACTGTTTTCTACACCGTCGCCTACGCCCGGCAGGCCAGTCAAGATTCAGGCGACTCCTTGACTGAGCAGCAGCCACAGATGCAGTTTCCTCACCGCAGGATGGTCAAGAGCGTCACGACGGAAACCATTGCCGTGCCCAGAAACGGTTCGTCATCTGAGAAGGCCGCTGACTGGTCCGGCTTTGCAAGCAAGGTGAAGCGCTTTAGCTTGAAGCGACGAGACAAGAAGCAAGCAGCGTAGAGCACAACACCACCCCATATACCCATATCCATACTTATTATACGTCTTGTCATTGACCATTACCCATCTCGTTTAATCCAACATATATCACATTATACCGGGGTTTAAGACTTAGAGACGAAATCACGCAGCTGTTACAGAACATGCTTGCCGCTTTTGAAAATGTCCCGACACGGTTGAGGAATATCTACGGCATCAACCGGGGAGTTTTCAGTGTGTTTAGCATTTAAGGCCTGCGAGCCTATGAGATTTAGAAAACGATTTTATTGCCTCTATGTTGTATGTTGCTTCTTAGTAATTGTTTTTACAGGTGATGTACACTGGGTAGCACACGGGAATATAGCAAGGTTGGTTTAAGGCCGGACTAAGTGATTCATTCGCGTGATAATTTACTGTCCACCATGATCCCGGTGAGGCCTCGGGAGTGGGGATACATGGAACTAGCTGTGCCAAGGCCGTTTTTAGTTGACATGTTTCGGCTGGAGGCCATTCATGTAAAGTGGTCCAAGGAAGAAAGAGACATCGCCAATCCTCTTAAACCTGGTAGAAGAAGTAATTTCCGAAGACCCTAGTCTCACACACTACTTCCGAGGTACGGAAATGGTTGAGCTATAGGGTAGCCCCTCAAGACGCCGCAATCCCGAGTTGGCAACACGAGAAGTCATCTCACAAATATCACAATGTCGCAAAGCCGCCTCGCAGCTTTCAGAAAGAGAAGAGCTTGAAACAGTGGCTTCCCTCTGGGCATGAACTTGTGTCAGATGAACCAATCTACACTTTCCCCAGCACAGCCCGCTCCCTGCGGTATCCCAACTGCCCGCCAAGACACTACTGGCAGCGCAGCGGGTGGCTTCATGCAGGTACTGATCATCACCCGTAACCCGCATGAGCCGGTGGCGATTGGCCCGGCCCATGCATGGACGATCCATTCACAACGGCTGTACTGCGTTGTACGTATCACTGTAAATGGAATTTCGGGAACGCAAAGGAATCGAAAACGCCGTTCATGATACATTTCGTCAAAACATGTCCACAATGCTGTATTCCAAAAAGTCTATTGCACAAAGGCTGGTTTCTATGCAGGTAACGAAATGACATTGCTTTACATGTACAGCTTGTGGCCGTGGTACTTGCTCTTCTCCTCGTACTTGTCCGTCCTGAACTCCTCCTCGTCGGGCCGCTCGGGGAAGCCCTTGAGGGAGCGGGCGTAGGTGGCGACAGAGTGAGCGATGAGCTGCGGGCAGTGTTAGAGGAGCTCCGGCTCGAGAAATGAAGAGCTGGACATACCTTGGTGTTGACCTCCCAGGCCGTCATGTTGACGTTGCCGACGTCGTCGCAGAGCTGGTGATAGCACGGGTCGTACCACTCGCCCGCCTTGCCGCCAAACATGTCCACCTCCTCCTTGGTCTTGACGCCCTCGGCGCCCGTGGCGATGCCGCCGCCGGGGATGCCGTTGCGGATGAAGCCGTCGTAGTCGCTGCGGCCGTCGAAGGGGATGAAGGTGTAGTTGAGACCGTGCTTCTCGTACCAGTCCACATACAGCTGCTTGAGCTCGCCGGAGCCGACCGGGTTCTCCTCGTTGGTGGCGTTGTAGATCTGGTAGGCGTAGTTGGGGCTGCCCATCATGTCGTAGTCCATGAAGAGGACAATCTCCTTCTTCTGCTCGGCGGACAGCACCGAGACGTAATAGTCGGAGCCGAGCAGGCCCTCCTCCTCGCCGGCCCACCAGGCGAAGCGCACGCAGTTGTTGACGTCGAAGTGGGTCAGCTGCACGGCGACCTCGAGAACGGACAGGCTGCCCGAGCCGTCGTCGTTGATGCCGGGGCCCTCGGTGACGCTGTCGCTGTGGCCACCGAGCATGACACACCTGCTCTGGTCGCCGCGGTTCGTCTGGGCGATGATGTTGGTGGTGAGGATGGTCTCGACGACTGCGTCAATGTACGCGATGGCGTCGAGAGACTTGCCATCCTTCAGCTGCTTGGCATAGTGTTTGCCCTCCTTGCCGCCCAGGCCAAAGGTTGCGACGTGGTCCGGCGAGGGCGTGCCCATGGTACCGTGGAGCTCCTCGTTGTCAGGGTCGTAGATGACGGCCGCAATGGCGCCGGCCTTGCCCGCCTGCTCGGACTTGGTGCCGAACGCGCACTTTCCTCGCTTGATGAAGGCAATGTTGCCCTCGACATCCTTGGGGTAATCGGAAGCCTCGCAACCCTCGTTCTTGACAAGCACCAAGTCACCGTGGACAGGCTCCTTGTTCTTGGTTGGGGGGGTCAGGCTCATGGGCGTGGAGGTCTTGGGCACGTCGTTGCCGATAACGAGGCGGGACTCGAAGACGGTTCCGGAGACGGCAGGGAAGCCCTGCTTGGAAATGGTATAATAGTCGCCGAGCTTGGCGAGCTCATCGGAGATGTACTCCAGAGTTCCCAAGTGACCTAGACTGGTGAGTACGCCATCCAGACGTGCAATGGACTGCGACCGACTCACCTTCACTGCCAATGACTCGAGTGGGGTGGTTGTACTCCTCCTCTCCACGCTTGGCAATCTCATACAGATGCTCGGCGCGCTTCTTCAGGCTGTCGCTGCTGATGCGAGCCTGAAGCTCCTCCGTGTCAATGAGCGGCTTCGAAGCGGCATCGGAGCCGGAGCTAGACGCACCACCGAGGCCCCATGGCAGCTTGGGAACCTCGAGTGGCATCTGCAGAGGGATCTGGAGGGCGGTAGCTCCGCTGAGAGCCAGGGCGGCGGTTAAGCCAATACGACTAGAGGGAGCCATGGTGAAGAGCACTGAGGGTGAGAAGAAACCAACTCAAAGCTCAGAAGTGAGATGAATGGGTAATGAGGCAAATGGAAGCTTGGTCACTTGACGCAAGAGGTGCGCGACCATATCGGGTTGCCAATGCAACGGCTGAAGCTGGGGTAGCTGAGCTGAGTCATGCACGTTGGCGTCACAGACGCGGCTGTGCCTGAGCTCAGATAAGAGAGTGGGTCTCGGTGAGCGTCACTATAAATGACTCATACTCAAAGATTATAACTAAGAATAATTCATTTTCCTCCAACGAACTGGATCTGATCCACCTACGACAGGCGCTCAACGCCTGAACATCTTCCGTAGTATAGTGGTCAGTATGCAAGCTTGTCACGCTTGAGACCCGGGTTCAATTCCCGGCGGGAGAGATCCGCCAACTGCTCAGCAGTTTCTTTTTTTGCATTGTGATCCTTTTGCCAGATGGAGTAATGCTAGTGACACTGATTCTATATTTTTGCTTTGACATCTTCTGTGTCGCATGAGTTTTGACAGCAAGCGAAGTTGTCGTATCCCGCCTTTCCCACAACCTGGACGGTACGTATGTACGTCAAATACGAACTTGTCAAATTAGGTACTCTGTAGATACATAACGCTGGATTATGTCGAAAGATAAAATCCGACATTGGCAGCTATTTTCAGTGGCAAGAATCCTTAAATTGCTACAGGTGGCCCATTGCCCTCAGAACAAGGCCTTCTTCCAGCAAATTCGTTGGGGGTCGTGTCTAAGACTCAACGTCAATGTGCAATGTTGACTAATACCGTTGAGCAACCTACGTTGTCGCCGGACTCTTTTATTATTTTGTCATACCTCAACTATAGCATTCTCACATCACCAACCAAACCACTTAGTACGCCCTGTACTCGAGCGGCTCCAGCTCGTCGTCGTCGCAGCCCTCGGGCGCGTTGACCGGGTTGCACACGACGGTCTTGCCGCGCGGCAGCTTGGCCGCGTAATCGCAGCCCCAGCGCGAGCTCATGCCGTACTGCTGGAAGTCGGTCGACACGACGTGCGCGCCCGAGGCGAAGGCAGCGTCGCGCATCGACGTCGAGCACGAGTCGAGCACCGTCGTCATGGGCACGTCGGCCCGCGTGCGCACCCAGTAGTTGGCCTTGACCTGGGCAGTGATGAAGTTGCGGAGGGCGTCGGTCGTGGGGTCGTTGAGCTGGCGCGGCACCCGAGTTAGCATCACAAGCTAGATTGTATTGAGTGAAAAGGGGAAAACTCGCCTTCTGGAACGCACAGTCGGTCTGGCCCGGCGCCGAGTTGGTGAACAGCACCCGCCCCTCGAGGTTCGGCCTGCCCTCCTTGTACTTGTAGCGCACGTCGTGCTCGGGCCCGTTGTCCATGAGGAAGAAGATGCGGCCGCGCGCGCTGTCCAGGTTCGGCCAGCCGTGCGCCAGGACCGACTCCTCGAGGGAGCTGCCGTTGCGGCGGATGTCGTCGGGCGTGATGAGCTGGCTGGCGGGGAAGACGGAGCGGATCTCGGCGTCGAGCCCGTCGAGCAGCGTCCCGTTGTCCCAGCGGATGACGCGGGCGCCGCCGGCGGCCTCGCCGCGCGCGTCGGCCGTCTTGAACTCCATCATGATGGGGATGGGCACGCTTTCCGGGTGCGCATCCAGCCACCTCTTGATGACCTGCAGGCACGACACGAGCGTGTTGCACACCGAGTGGATGTCAAAGTCCGGCACGTGCAGCACCTTGGTGCCGGGCTCCAGGAAGGCCGGGTCGGCAGGGTACGAGAGGTTGGACAGCTTGCGGATGAGGGGCTCGGCGTAGTTGCCGCCCTCGGGGTCAGCCAGGACATCGATTCTGTCGTCGCGGTTAGTCTTAGAGCGCTCGTCCATGCTTCGCGGCCCATGAGTGGCAAACGAAGACGCGAGACTCACTCCAGGTTGCGGATCTTCTGGTCGCTCAGCTGCAGGTCAAAGGTCGGGTGCGAGTACCAGTAGTTGATGGTGTTCTCCAGCAGCGTGACCTGGGCCTCGCGCTCCTCCAACGGCGCCTCGATGTGGTAGCTGTTATGCGTGCCCACGACCTGAACCTGGTTCATCCGCACGGCGCCCTTGCTCCATCGCAGGCCGTTCTTGGTGTAATCGCAGCTAGCGGCATGGACGGCCGAGGCCAGGACTGCACCTGGTCAGTAATGCTGATGAGCATTTCGCGAGAGGTTTGGGGGCGCACGGGTAGCGGCGGCAATGTTCTTGAAGCCCTGGGGAGTGTCAGTGGTCCCGTTGCAAGCAAGTTGGGGGTCGATTGGGATCTCACCATGATGAATCACGCTTACGACCTCGACTCGGTGTGTAATAAAGCAATTGCCAGCCCAAGAGAAGCTCGTCGCAACGGGACACCGCTTCCTCTATATAAGACACCGCTCACTCAACCACAGCTTCTCCCGCCCACGTGGGCGCCTTTCCAATTGCCCCATGACGAAGCCGATGGAAACAAACATTTTTTTCTCTTCCCTAGCTCTCTGCATCGGATGCAACGCTGCGGGGAAGCACAATGGAGAAGGTAGCAGACCCTGGGTCCTGTCGTGCCATCATCACCAATCCCCAATTCCTGGCGGCACACGTGCCTCACCTTGTCCCTGGCGCTAGCGAAGATTATGATGTTTATCATTCCCACCCGGCCGCACATCAAGTCCTCCTAGATATAGGACGAACCCACCAAACGATCAGACTATCTTGCGCTCCGCAGGAAACATAGTTGCCCGAAGCAAGCATTGACCACTGATGCGTCTTCTGAGCGCAGGGGTGGGGGGCATGACAGTCCTGGACAGGTTGCGTTGCAATCGCAGCGGTTGTCAACCGAACCGGGATCTTCCCTCCGCTCTGGACGGTCACCATGTTCCCACTCTCTACGAAGTCATCCAATTATGAACGGAATTTTGTGCATGCAGCTGCGGTGATTAATTGCCAGACTGCATCGACTAACCCATTCTCTCACCGTGGTCACCTACCTTGTGTGTTAGTCGCTCAGCGACAAGGTGTGATCAATCCAGACTCTAGCTTTCCGATTACTAGCCAATAAGCATTGATATGAACATTGATAGTGTTCCGACGACGCATTGGATTTCACGGCCCATCGTCTTAATCCTTGACAAGTATCGTATGTGTATTTATTTCTAAGCTACAGCCCCGAACACCGGAGCTCCGTCATGTCGTCTCCAGACTCCTAACCACCAAGAAAAATGGCCGAAAGTCACAACGTATAATACAGTAATGGATATGTGCGAATGCAATGCTTCTCCGTTCACTCGTCAACGAGCCTGCTGCTCACCCGCCTCATCCTACCGCTCCGCCTGAGTCCGGAATCTTCTTCCATCTTCACCTGTACTGACTGACGCCCCTTGTCGACCGTTGGGATTCTCTGAAGCTGTCTCCCACGCCGTGAGCCCTCCGTCTTGATCTGCTCTTCCGTCTCCGTCGTGGATCTCTCCAGGTTGATACTCTTTCGACCCCTAACCCTGCGCTCGTCATCGGGATCCAAGAACCGATGGATGAGTCGATGGTCCAATATTCTTTCCTCTTTATCTGAGGGGCCCGCCTTGTCCGTCTTGGGCCACACGTAGCCGTAAAGTTTCGAGTGCCTTTCGCATCGAGGACATGATGATCGTGTGTAGTAAGCGTTTTGCTGCACAAAGTAGGTCGGGCAGACGGTGCACTGGATCCAGGCCATTTCGGGCTCGGCCAGTAGCAGCGGCGTAAGTAAGTAGTCGCCAGGTGTACGCACCCGGGCAGGTGGAGTGGCCTGCTTGATAAACACCCTACGCTGGTACTTCCTTCGTTTCGGTGTCTCTTCCGAGGCCCCTGGTTCGGCCTCCTCCACCGTTTCGATGCTGACAGCAATCGGTACTACCTCGTGCTGCACATCATCATCCAGCGGCGCATTAAGTATCGAGTTGATGGACATGGCCGACAGATCCCTCACTCTTAACCCCGCCGCTTGGCCACTGCCTCCTAACTGCTTTAGAGGGCTGCCACCATCCAGACTCTGTGGCGACACGGGGGCCAAAGCGGAACTGAGGTTGAATTCGTGATTCTCCATATTTTGCAGCCCCTGCGTTGTATGCTTATTCGGGGTTTGGAAGGACGGCTCTGGCGTTTCCTTCTCCGGAGAGGTTGCATCGGTCTCAATGACATCGCCACTGCTAGAAGAAACGCTTCCGCTGACCGAGCTTTCTCTAGAAGCGGCCGGCTCGACGGGTTGCTGTTCCACTTGATATTTGAATCGTTTCGCTGGTGTCATTGGTGGGCTCGAAAGTCCGTCGTTAAGTCGTTTGGTGCCTCGTGTTTGGCTTTCCGGGGCGGGCGACTCCACAGCAGAAGCCTCTCTAGCCATGCCCAGCCTCGAACTCTTGGCTCGCGCCCTGGAGATGCGAGGCCGCATGTCGGGGCAAACCGAAGGCGTCCGTGAGCTTGCACCACCAATGCTCTCGTCCCTGCGTCGTCTGCGTAGGGAATAGCTTTCCGGCTTCTCCTCCTCTATGCTCGTCTTGACGGCAACAGCGCCGTCCGCCGGGGCCCATCCATTCCTCAGAGCTTCCTCGCAGGACCTGCACAGGCACTCGCAGTTATCCTCGCCAAAGTAACTTTCACCGTACGTTACGGTGATCTCCTCGCCCACCTCGATCGGCCTCGTGGCGATGATCTCGATGCCGGCGTGGCTGGTCGTCATAAGCTTCGCATTGGCGTTGCAGTCGTGGTTGGCGAAGCGTGCCGGGCCCATGAACAGGCTGGTGCATTTGCTACGGGAGCTGACGACGAGGCTGAAGTCCTTCTTGCGCACGGCAATCTCCTTCTCCTCCTCGGGCGTAATGCTGACCTGGATGCCGGAAAGGTACTTGATTGCTTCGTTGCGTTTAATGTAGCGCCTGGCCGTCACTGAGGCCTCGTGGGTCACGATTGTGTAGCGGTTCGTGGTGTTGACCTCCCAAGGGCAATCGGGTGAGTAGATGCGCACGTAGCGCCGAAGGTGACGCCGGAAGTCTTCCTTCTCCTTATCCGTCTTGAGGCCATTGGTGAATCGCCTGAGTCCATCCGTAGCAAGCAGTCTCTTTTCAGCAGCCTCCAGATCCTTGTTGACAACAACCTCTTGCTGAAGAATCTGGGTGATGTCCTCTTCTCGCACACCGCGGGAGGGATGATAGGACGACTTGTTCTTGGGGATAGTGGTCCAGTAGAATGCCTGTCAACAGAGTCAGTGTGCTCGGCTCGCCTTCGCTGAGATTGCGGCCAGATGATCTACTAACATGATCAACCAGGGCGTCCGTCAGGATGTCGTCGTATGCCGAGAGTTGTGCCAGAGTCAACGGCTGCCTTTTGGCAGGCGCAGTCTTTGAAGGAGGCATTTCTGTGCTGTTGTGGCGGGCACACGAAGCAGCAATTTGTGAGAAACGGCCTTAGGGTAGCTTCACCAACCCTCAGACCGCAAGTCAACAATGAAGAAGAATCACAACAGCCGACAGAGTGAGCGGAACCCAGCCTCCACTGCCGAAAGGTTTGTGAGGCAGCGTCGAAAAGGACAAGTTCCGACCACACGGACTGCCTCTCGTGCCGCAATCTCGCTCAACCCAGTCAGCACGAGCTCAATGCCAGCTCAGCCTTTTGCAACGTCATGCCACACTAGGGCCATGCGCCGGGCAATAGAGTCTGTGCCGTGGGAGCAGAGAGCTCAGGGGAAAACAGCAAGGAGAAAGGAGCGTGGCGAATGAAGGATACGAGCCGGGACCGAAGCCTTTTCCTCCCTCGACTCAGAGGATGCGAAGCGAAGAGAGCGGCATCTGAGAGCAAAGTGACATGGTGATACTAGGTGGAAAATGAAATGGGCCGCAACACTAATAAGGGGGGGGGGAGGGACCACAGGCTTAGTTTGCCGATGGTGTGAGACAGCTCTCAGCAGGATTTCAGATCCCTCCTGGCGCCGTACAGCACCAGTTACAGGGCATGGAGCATTCCAGCGCCCCCGCGGTGATGGCTGGCCAGGCGACCGGAAGCTTGGCACCACCAAAAAGGTCTCAAGATGGCCGATAAGATTATTACAGCGCCAAAATGGGCTTAGCGCCTAGCGTTTTGCGTTTCGCAGCACTCTGCTTCCCGATAGGGGATGGCTTCGGGCTGGCTGCACGTGACGTCTAAAACCTCGAAAAGTTCCCCTTCACGATGGTTGGAGCTTCAGCGAAAGGGACGACAAACTGTAGCTCCGTAACCAGGTGTGCCGCGTCACGATGATTCAATTAAAGGTGAGCATGGAAACTTTGAAAAGTATCGATATCGAGGAGTCATTCTAACCAGTCATTCTTCAGACAATCCTGAACTGCATCGACAACTCGGGCGCTGCCCTCGTCGAGTGCGCCTTGGTCATCGGCCAGAAGCGACACGCCCGCATCGGTACGACCGCCCATTTTCATCCTCTTGTCTCTTCGTCGATGGCCCCTCTATCGATCTGAACAAGTCAAATTTACTGGTCACTAATACAACCCGTAGGTGACCGAATCGTCGTCGTTGTCCAGGAGCAGCGCGGCTCCGCATCCAGCGGCATGACTGGCATGTCCAACGCCAACAAGGTCAAGCGCGGCGACATCCGCCACGCCGTCGTCGTCCGCACCCGCTATCCCTCCCAGCGCCGCGACGGCTCCGTCGTGCGCTTCGACGACAACGCCTGCGTCCTGCTCAACAAGGCTGGCGACCCCGTCGGCTCCCGCATCAACGGCGTCGTAGGAAACGAGCTGAAGCGCAAGAAGTGGAGCAAGATCCTGTCCATGGCGCCCATGCAGGCATAAGCCCACCTGTGTTGTATATCATGATGTGGGAGAGATTGGGGAGTTGATGGGATGAGCTCGGCGTAGTGGCCAAGCTACGGCCTAAAGAGCTCTCCGCGGCGGAATAAAACTGTACGACTATGGTGTTATGTACATTTACGACTACTACTACGGCATATGCCTGGCGTTAAGACCTGAATATAGACTCTTCTCCAATCCAGGCGAGATCATTACACATCACGTTACAAGGTTGAGATCACTATTGCAAAACAAGGACATGAAAGTAGAACCGTGATTTAATTTAAAGCTGAGGCAACAAAATGCCAACATTCGTGAAATAACACGGGCACACCTTTGGTGGGTGCCCTGTAAGATAAACCGCCATGATAAAATAATAAAGCGCCGCCGAAACTCCATGCAATGCCACCCTGCTTTTCCCTCTATTTCACCATCGATACGTGGGCGCGGATTGCTCTCGATCTCAATCGCTCACTGGAAAATATGACCGCACTCGCAACAAACGTAGAACAATTTCTTTAGCGGGCGGTGTTAGTCATGCTGATCAACATGATAAAACAGAGGGGGATAAACCCAAGGGCGTGGCTCACCATGCCGGTCTCAGCGCTACGCTGCTGTGACTGGAAGAAGACGGCCTCGTCGTGGTTGCACCTGGGGCACGTCTTGTTGGATCGCGGAAGCTATAATCCGGGTGAAAAAAATGACAAATGTCAGCCAGCGATTCTTGACCAGGATGAACAAGAGCAAACGAAGCTTCAAAGGAAATGCAAAAGAGCCCAGATAAGCCCGATGAGATGCTTCAAAGACGACGCGCTGCCTGCTGCCCAAGGATCGCCCGGACATTAGGATGGTATTGGGGATATTGAGGTCGTGGCCAGCTTAGTTGTTGAAAAATTCGTCAAATCGTAACCGTAGGACCGTCATGCTTATCGATCGGCGACAACGGTGGGGATTTTGCTGAGAGGCCCGGGCGAGCTGCGGTCGCTCATGGCGTACGACTCGGCGCTGTCGCTAACGTAGCTTCGCTCGGTGCTTTCATCGCACGTCTCCTCCTCCATCTCGTAGCCCTCCTCGTCGTACTCGGCAAAAGGGTCGAAGTCGGCGTCCCATGGCGCGATCCTTCCGTCGTCGCGGTGCGCGTCCTTGACGGCGGCGGCATCGGGGCTCGGGTGGCAGGTCACGACGGGGTGCAGAACGCCGCAGACGGCGCAGAAGATGAAGTTGCCGCAGTAGAGGCAGGAAACGGGCGAGGCATCACTAACCGTGGGGTCGGAACCGACGTCCTGGGTGACACCAGCCGTCTCACCGGATGAGGAGTTGAGGATGTTGCGGAAGACGCACGACTGGTCGGCGACAACCTGGTACTGGCACGTCCGGCAGAGGTAGGTGAGGCGGGCCTCCTTGTCCGACTCCTTGGGGTAGAGCAGGTTGGAGCACTCGGGGCAGAAGGTGAACTTGATCTCCTCATACTTCTTGGGGCCGGACGAGGCGCCTTCGTAGGAGGTGGTGGATCGAGGTGTCGACATGGCTGCGGGAGGTGCTGTTGACGTGTGCAAATTTGTTGGAAATGGTTTGGGTAGAAATAGCGAGGCTGAATGCGACGAAGTGTCGAGGGGAAACAGTCGGAAACGTGCTCACAAACGGGCGAAGCAGGTTCTGTAAAAGCGCGACCTGTGATGTAAGAAAGAAACTGGCGTTAGATGCTTTCAGGCCGCTGGTCCTCCTTTTAATGACTGGCGAGGGAAGATGAAGGGTTGGTTGTGGTGGTTGTTGGTCACGGACGTGGATGGAAGTGCCGCGAATGTGTCGTTGGACGACATGATTTTTAGCGGGGGCACTCAGGTACCGGTAAGCGCAAGCAGCAGAGCGCAAAGCTTTGGGCGGCAGGCTGCCGAGCAGGTGGATCAGTCAGCCACCTCACCCGCCCCGTACATGTGAGTCACTGTTTGCCACACTGTACATGTGCCCTCACCGACATGGGTGGTCCTTCAACTACACTGAAAGTTCCTGAGATGCAAGGTAGGGAAGTGTCAGCAGCCCTTCCAATAATATTTTGCTCTCCTACGGCCCTTAGGCACTTTTCATGCTCAAGGTTCAAAATGGTAAACTAACTAGTAAATCTGAGATAGATTGTCGCCACTTTTGTACCACCTTTGAGAATGCAAAGATTGCTGTCCCTAACCCTAACCCTTCATCTAGCTGCATGGTCGTATCGCCCTCGTCGTCTACATCGTCGTCTTGCGTTGTACGCTGCGAGCGGGTTCGCTTGCGCAGATCTCTCGCTATATTGGCGGACCTCGTTCTGTATTCCTATTAGCTCTGGCGAGCGAGTGAGTGTGAGATGATTTTAGACTTATAAGTTGAATTAATAAGTCTGAAATATCTAATGCCTTTTGCCCGCGATTATGGAGCCTGTCAGTACGTACCATTCGAACTCCAAGTCTCCGCACACAACGACATCAGGGACCTCAAATTTGCTTATCGAATATTCTGGAGAATATTTATATTGTCTCTGTTGCTTTGTGGGAATTTAAGAAACACCAATGATGTAGAAAAATGTGGTTATGAAGACTTGCCTCCCGTATCAACAAGCCTCGTGACCTGCTTGCGTGCCTCGAAGAAGGTAAAGTACAGGTCGGCCGTAATAAAAGTAAAACGGTTAAAACCATGCCCTCTCCAATCGACACAAGAGATACACTATTTCGATTACGTGACGAAGAAGAAGATGGCAGACGGCCATGCGGATGCTGAGACCGGTCCGACAACTTTTGGGAACAGTACAGCTTGGTTGACAAAAACACGTCAACCAGGCTTCAATGCCGAGTTCAAACAAATAATCGAATGCCAGTTCAACGAGAGGGAGCACAAGGAGTTGGGGCACCTGCTCGTCAAGGCCAAATAGGTTGTGGTCTCGAAGTTCAATTCAGTCAAGCTGAGGCACCAGCAACCTCACAATTGCTAAATTGAAACAGAAATGCAGCCAGATAATCTCGGTATCTAATCCTTAATGAATCCTTTTGCGCCTCTGATTAGTGTCTTTCCTGTTCTTGGCGGCACTTCCTTAATTTAATGCCGCCTCATTGTTGCCTGCAATCTCACTGGTCGCTGCTGCAATCCATTCCGATTTGCCCTTTGATGATTGTCCGCAGTAACGAGCCCAAATGACTCTTGTGCCGCTTTGATATTTCGGAAGAACCCCCCCTGAGCAGCCAAAGCCGCCATGGTGGCCCACAGGACTGGGAAGAAGGTTGACCCTTGCCATTGTAAATTGCTCTCTTGGTCCTTCGAGGCCAAGATGAGTCCTGTAATCAGGCCGACAGAACTGACCAATCCGGCCATGACGTACAGTGAGTTGAAAAGACACCGATCGACAGGGATCTGTCTTTCCACAGATTCGTTAATTTTCTTGCCAACCCAAACTGTTGTTCCTAGACATATTGTAATGCCAACAGACACGAGGACTGCTGCAGCTACAACCGCCGCCGAGCCATTTCCTGCAACATATCGCCAGTAGCTATAAGTTGATAGGCCTAGATTAGAAAGGTCGCCGATCCAACCCATGGTCTTGTTAATGGAATCGGTAATATTGTCATTGATCGCTCCTTTCGTGTTGCTGCCTCTCCGATAGAAGTACGGTTGGTAGCCTCCTAGAAGCATGCGATCTGCAGTGTCAATTGCTACCAATGCAATTGCAGCCCTGCTGCGACTGCTTGCGAGGTTGTTGTCCTTCGCAATCTTATTGGCGAGAATGGGGACAATTCCTGCTAATGGCCCGCGGAAGAATAGCCTCGCGATGGAGAACGCAGCTGCCCACAGCGACTTCCTACGACATTGCCAAAAGGCAGCCCATACAGTCTTTCTTGCTTTTTCTTGGTTGGCTGGTCTTTGAATTACCTGTGCTCGTGGCATGTTATTTTCAGCGTTTATCGTGATGATTCAAGTACAACTCTTTGGCTTCTTGTACCATTTGGGATTGAGAAGGTAGTAATCGCCGGAAAGGCACTTCTCGCAGTAGTTGAGACTTCATGATTATACGTATATAGATCAATTTCGTGCCCTGGCATGCGCTTCTGATCCTCCAAGAGCGAACCTACAGTCACAAGACTTCACTTACAAGATAATGGTTAAATAAAGTTACAGTGGCACAGTGGGGAATTGAAAGTCTCGTGCCGCGTCAAAATCATAGCCGGATTCGCGAGGCAGCAAGCTGTAGGCAGCTTAAGCCACAACTCAGGACTGCCTAGACTCGACTCAGGTTACCCGGTAAAGTTTCATCTTCAAGGCCGAAATGGTCTTGAACGGGTCGAATTTCAACCGCCCACTACACAGCAAGTATATACGGATTTTTACTGGAATTTGCCATAAGTAAGCTACTCAGTTACTGCTGGTGATTGGGTAGAACGTATGTCCAGAGATGTCTCAAGATAGCCTTGTTGGTCGATAGCAGTGATGACTTCTTTGGGCCTGAATGTTACATAGTGTCACACATGATTAGGTACTGAATCAGTGACTATTCGAGCTATCTGGATCAAAAACTCTTTTTCTTTTATTTTATCTCTTTGTGCAATGAAATGCTTATGGTCCATGAAGTTTTGATCAAGGGGTTTACCTAGGAGTTCCCGTATCAAATGCAATCCCGCTGTATCATGATGGCCGCATTGCGATGTCCACCAGTACGCAGGGTCTAGTTCATGTAAATTCTTGATGCGGCCAGATTCCAGTCATTTAGCTGTGCATTGGGTGGATTCAAGAGGATCATCTTCATTTCCAGCCCTCTACTTGCGGCCTGCAGCTCCATGACATGTTGCGCAAGGAACTGGACGACCATTCGCGTCTCCTCCGCCTTTTGCGCAGTTTCATAACAGGCTATCCCATCAATCAAAATATACACGACTCCAGCAGGGATATTGTTCAGGAGCATTGTGAACACAGAAAAGACGCATGAGATGTCGCTCGTCATGATGCCATGGATCAGCGCATTGGGGTCAATTGCGAGTGGGAAAGTGACGTTGTCAAAGTGCTGCAAGAGCTGCACGGCCAAACTGCGCAGAAGCCCACCGCCGCCTCGGGAGACTCCATTCGAACCACGATTCAGCCCAGAGAAGAATCTGAGCCAAATGATGCCTGGTATAGCCAGATAGTTTGAAACTTGAGCCGACAGATAACTGAGGAAAGACAAGGTATGGTTCAAGTCTGGAGCACTCTGGTCGTGGATAACAAGAATCTGGCTTGTGAGAGACTTGAGCCAAGAGACGAAATTTTTATCAGTTTCTAGCAATTCGATCCTCCTTCGCTCTCCAGGCGACGGGAGAAATCTCCCGGCAAATTTCAGGTCTTCCTCTGCGCCCGATAACAAGTCCTCCTGGATTATTTGGCCTTCTTTATCCGGGCCGGTTCAAAGGGCCTGGCGTCTCTGATCTACGTTCGTGACAAGAAAGTCCCTCAAAAGATATGGAAGATTATCCAACGGACGGGCGCTTCCAGCATGCACGTCAAAGGCGGAGAAGATGATGGTCGAACCAACAACACGCAAAGCCTGAGCCCATTCATGATTGATTGTTTCTGTCTCGACTACGACGGTACTCGTTATGTGCACGACTACAAACGTATCGAGATCGAGAATTACGAGGGTTGTCAGCCACTGATAACATTGCAAGCCCTTCCTATCAAGGTTGCTGAAAAGGCTGGTCTGATTAACCGTCATGATCTGGCTGAGCGAGGCACTCAATTTGTTCAATGTACGCGCTCATCCCACAAACTCTATGTGGGACGAAATCAGGTCGTCCGACCCAACGGCGCAAAGCTGCATGACGATCATTCTGAAGATGCTCCTGAGAACGTGACACGTTATGCCGAATGGATCGAAAGTGATGTCATGGTGGACTTTGAGCGAGCACTTCAGCAAATACCTGGTTGGCGACCTGGCATCAACGAGCTGATCTTGTACAAGGAGCCTGCAGTGGAAAGACCCCGCAACGGCCTGGCTATCGATGCCACATGGGATGCCAAGCTCTCGGACGAGGTCATAACCGAGGAACTCGATAAGTTGCGGCTTTGGGACAAGGAGCGAAGCAATCCGACCTCAGAGGAGGATCTCCTGCTTCTGCCGGAGAGGGTGTTTGCATTCGTATTTCGTACTAGGAAATGGGGTAAGCTATCTGTCCAGCATGATGGTTAAATTAATTCTGATCAGTGTCAAGCATGCCTCCAGCTCGGTAAAGGCAAGGACGGAGAGGCAATGCTGCGGGATAAGGAGAACCGACAAGACCCGTGGCGCGATGTGCAACTCCCGGACGGCCACAATCGCTTGGTGCAGTGTCTCGTTGAGTCGCACTCGTCGCGGAAAGGCCAGTGTAACATTCATTTTGATCTTGTGAGAAGTAAGGGTACGTTATGGCATGAACGACGGACGATTTATTCTGGCTGACTCTCTTTAGGAAAAGGCGTGACCATTCTACTTCACGGAGTTCCAGGGGTAGGCAAAACATCTACAGCCGGTAAGCCAAAAAGAGGCTTTACTACAAATATAATCACTGACTATAATGTAGAATGCGCGGCAGAGGCGAACAATCGGCCCCTTCTTCCCATCACTTGCGGTAAAGCGCCCGTAGAAACAGCTCACATGAAGTTCTACTAACATAAATAGGCGACCTTGGCTCATTGCCGAGAGAGGTCGAAAAGAAGCTAGAAGAGGCTTTCCATCTTGCCCAGCTATGGGATTGCTTGCTACTTCTCGACGAGGCAGACATTTTTCTTGCACAGAGAAATGTGAACGACATTGCACGGAACGCATTGGTTTCCGGTACGTCACAGAGGGTCCGCATGAGTGATCTACACCTACTAATGCCGTACCAGTCTTTCTTCGTGTACTCGAATACTATGAAGGAATTCTCTTCCTTACCACCAATCGTGTCGGGGTCTTTGACGAGGCCTTCAAGTCGCGTATCCATTTGCCGCTGTATTATCCTCCACTGGAGTGGAAATATGCACAGAGGATTTGGAACGGGCACATCCAGAAGCTCGTGGAAAGCGCCAATATTGATATAGACGCTGAGGATATACTGGCGTATGCGGAGGGCTTCTTCGAAAAACAGAACGCCACGGGGTCCAAGATTGGTCCGGCGTGGAATGGTCGTCAGATTCGCAACGCATTTCAAAGTGTAGTTGCACTCGCAGGCCATAATCGATCAGAAAACGAAACAATTCGAATCGAGCGTGAACACTTTGAACGCGTATCGAAGGTGTCAAATGAGTTTAACCACTACATATGGAGCATCGAGAAAATGACAAACTCGGAGAAGGCGTACTATCTACGTAACCGGCAAGATGCGTACAGACACGGTGAAGCAGTACAAATGAAGCCCCTGCAGCCGGAAGGCTCATTCTTTGCGCCCAGTCAACAGACCGGCGTTCCCCTCATGAAATCTCAAGCCTCCCAAAAGACCACACAACAAGGCTTTGCTTTGCAGGATTTGTCAAATACCGTGGCAGCTCAGCAAGGGATGTTCTCCACACAGGATTATTCGCAGCTCGGCATGCACATGCAAGCTGGCCAGATACAGATGAACCAAGCAATGCCGCAACTCGTCCAGGCGCAGATGAACCACCAACTGAACCCTCCGGCTGGGCAAGCGCAATTGAACCAACACTTTCAGACACAGTTCCAGCAGAACGGCTACCCGCTTCTTGGTGGAGATTCACGAGGACACTCGCCCCGACTTGGAGCGCCAACGCAAGGGCAGCAGAATCTGGGAAGTAGGGCTCCTGAAAGATAAGTACTCACCGAAGCCTCAAGGGACATGGGCCGTTGTCCCAGGACCGCTGCTGTGTTGGGCAGAGAACATATGCACAACCCCGTAGCTTTGCTTTACTTGCTCTAGACCGCAGGACGGTCTATTTCTATGCTGGGTAAAAGATAGTGGCGCAGCCGAACCTAGATAGTATCAACTTCAACTTTTCATCCATTTCTAAAGGACCAAGTTACCCACCTTATGGATAAGCCTTTTCAATTCCTATGATCTTCAATTCTCAAGATAATCTCAAAGACCCAATGATCTGCGATTGCATTTTCAGATCATCCACTATTTTGCTGCCGCAAGACCATAATTCGAGAGCCTTGGTGGTTTGGGTTGGTTATGGCATTTCATTCCACACCAACTTACTACACGGATTCATTCGTCTTGCCTATCAATATGGAAATGTGCTTTTATCCACTTGCCAAGCCGTCTCTTCGTGAAGGCGATAACTAAGCGAGGCTTTCACGCCACGAAACGTGGCGCGTGGCAGACATGTCACCATCTCGCTTGCACAAAAACATACTGCATCCTGCCTAGGGACTATGGAAGAGTACCGGTACAAGCTTGAATCTACTCGAGACTTTTCGTGTAACATGAATTTCGGTGTGGTTGACAATGAGGCTCGCCAATCAAAGTCGACCACGACTTACACATGGATGATAAGCAGAACAAATCCTTGCCAAATGGCGCGCCATGGGGCTTCATGCAGCCTCAAAAACCCGAAAGTGCAAGTTTTGAGGTCCAGTTATTGTTGGGAATAGTGAGGCTGTGTGCGCTTTTCGTTCGAGAAGCGTGTGAGTGGAGATAGTGGTACATTAGTTGCGTGATATTCCTGATACGCGGCTTGCCTATGCATGTTTACCTGGAGAGCTGTATGAGTCTGCCTTAATCAGTCACACGGCCGTCCCTGACCGTCCAAGGCTCTTCTTCCTTGTAGAGCCGAGTTGCATATATTCGCCCTCTTCATTTCCACGGACGTAAACCTGAACAGACTCTTTCTTGAGCACTTTCTCTTTGCCTATTTTCTTTCGGCCAAATCCCATCAGCTCAACCGTTTGATCAGAGCACTCCTCAAACCAAATCTCGTCATGTCTCAACAGCAGTGGCAAGTCGCCCCATTCAATGGCAGCGGCGCAATGGTGTACAGGAACAACAACAACAACGTTGGCCCAGTTGCTCACGTACAGCGACCGTCGGTTACGTTCCAGGTCCAAAACCCCCGTGCAAGCTTCGCGTACACTGGTCCGGACGGCAGCCCGATGACGAGCAGGGCGCTGGGTATCGCGGAACATATTGCGACTCGCAGATGTAAGTCAGATAGCTCTGCCCTGAGTCATGTGCATCACAACATGGAAACTGCTCGGCAGCTTGTAGCGGTTTTGGCTGACATGAATTTCAGAGTGTCTACGAGGACAAGCTTCGTGGCACGATGGGGCTTCCCGCTGGCTGGGATTCAGGAGGCGCGTTCGCCTAGCTAGCAAGGACTCATGGTCTACAGTAGGCACGCGAATTCATATAATTGAAGTAGAGAGTTACAATATGTTTCATTAAATATTCTTATTGTAGCTTCTTTTCAAGCCAGCGTTGATGAATGCTCGCATAAGTAGTTGTATCTGTGTGATGAACTGTGAGGCTGCTTGTTCAAATCAGCTCTGTTCCGACTAACCAGTGTATTATGCGTACCAATTTCACTTAGTCGAACCTCCAGAAACTGCCCGTCATGTTCATCGAGATGGCATATGCGTATTCTTCAGCATTGTACTTGAACAGATCAAAGTCTCCACCCCAGGGTCGCCCCGTGAAGGTCATGCTGCCTCCGTCAGAAAAGTAAGCAGTTGCAGTAAACTCGGTGTATTTGTCGTAAACTCCAAAAACTTCCTTCACTTTGCTGACGAATCTCCGAAACCAATTGCGTAGACCCATGATGGCAAATGTCAGAAGAGTTTGCGTTGTTCGTCTTGCGGTTTAACGAATGATTGATGGAGGAAGAAGATGCTGGATGGCAAAGGTTCATGTCTGACAAGCGACCCACGATGGCTTGGGACTTGTCATAACAGATTATCAAAACCTCAGTCCCGATAAGAATGACGCCATGTTCCTCCGATGGTCTTTGCTTTGCTGGCAAGACGCCATGTGAGGCTGATTATGCAAGAACTCTCCGGTCTTGAGGCGGGGGTTGACAACGCATCGCCAGTTATTGCCCAAAGTGCTTTTTACACTTCCAGTGCATTAGCCGACGTGCGAGGCGGCAGTCAAAAGTGCACAATGCCGAGGATGTGGCTCTTGTACAGTACTTGTGCGGTGTTGGGCAATGCAATGTGACCACTCAAACCAGGAATCCGAAAATGATCACCGAAACGCGTAAGCTCACTTGAGCAAGGACGGAGCTGGAATTGGTTTGGACTTGAACGGGAGAGTAGCATTAAAGTCGTCCACAATCACGCACCTCTGTCCCACCCCTGGCTTTCCGGTTGAGCTGTAGTTAGTCTCGTTGCAGAAGAAAAAGCTCTTCTCAAAACTTCACTGAGCCTAGACATCCCACGCTTAGTCCCATCAATTCTCGACTTGGTATACCAAGATGAGCCGGCGTCCGAATGACTTTGGCGAGGACCATGAAGGAGTTTCTTATGCAAGTTCAAACAAAACCAACAGAGCTTCTTTTTCAGCGACCTCGCCACCAAACAGCCAGCATGCCGCACGCCTGGCTCGCCTCGCCATGATGGTGCAGCGTCCTCCACATTCTACTCATGACACCTACGGAGCGCCCCAGCAGCACTTGATACGAGAAGGCGCAACGGTGAGGGCTTTGACGCAGGGCCCCGACCGACGAGGTGAAGCCACCGTAATTAGCGACCGACCAGAATTTCCGGAAGACTTGCCTACTAGAGGCAATGAGCCGTCATCCCGGGACCCTTACACGAACCCTCGTTATGGCATGGCGGCGGCCAACGACCAAAGGCTTGGACAACGAGCTTCACTCGCGGCATCGTGGGTGCCCGAGCCGCCTCCCGAGGTCACACGATACCGCAACGAGGAGAGAACTACATACGTTGTGCAGGGAAGGGATGGAGTGGTGAAGGTCTCGGCGCCAGTTGGTTGTAGTGAAGCGGAGCTGTTTGACGCGATTGCCAGAGCGCAGTCAGTGCCGTCACCTAGTGAGTCAAACGCCAGCGCGGGCTTGCGTTCCCTATAGAAGCGTATTAATCAGAGGACCAGGACACGAAGATCCGAGGCCGTCTCGGCTTCAAGAGGTAAGGAGGCGCATCGGGTTGTAAGTTGATGGGTGCAGTGGTGAGGGAGATTCCGCCAAGAAAGATTATTCACAATCAAATTATGAAACACGAAGTAAAAGAAATAAAAGAGAAACAATGGCGAGGTTGATGGAGGATAGATAGCATCATGCTGTTCCAGAATGCGTAAAGAGAACAGTCTTCAATTTTAACTACTGTCTCTAACGCTATTAACTTACAAGCGCCTCGGCCCGTTGACTGCCACTAAATTGCCTGGCTCCAGCAACGGTTCTTGTTGTGTCAGCGCTGTTACATGATGTCCCTAAAAAGGGCTACCTCGAGCAGCACCACTAGGAAGCTCAACACGACGATACCATCCACATGTGGGCCACACAAAAAAGGAAGCTAAAAAGCTCTTGTTCCACGCAAAAAAAGAGACGGTCGAAATCCGACCATCGACTTTTGGACAAACGGGGAATCGAACCCCGGACCACTCCCAGAGACGTCGCTGAAGTGAAGCTGATGCTAAGGGAGTATTATACCACTAAACCATTCGCCCAATTGTTGAGATACTGTCACAAGAATTACGCACTATGATTGGTGAGAGGAGCTTCGCGCCAGTCAATTTCGCCAGGCGAGCGGTGGATAGGGGAATGGAACTGTGACGACCAACTTTATCACCAAATGCCCTTCTTAGGCAGATGACTCTTTCGGCCATGGGTAAACCATTTTCGTCATCGAAGACGGCTACATCAACAATGACGAGTTTGGTGCCTCGCACACCTTAAGGGATCTAACACTCCCCTTACCTCGCTGGAAATCAAGATACTGCCTGAGTTGGAATGGGGCAATCAATTCACCGGCGAGCGTCTAAACTTGTACAGTTTGTTCCTGGGCATGGCCAAACTTAACCAAGAAAGTTTGAGTTAAGCGCCCAAAGAGTCATCTAATGTTGAGAGTATAAGAAGGCTAGATGCCGCCTCACATCTTGCACTCTGCATCTTTCACAAATAAGTGCAGACATAGCTTTCTCTCACTCTGCTTTACCAAGAATCCTCTGACCGCGGCATCACCTCGGTAATCAAAGATTTGGAAGAATCAAGCCTTGATCTCTCTTCCTCTGCCCAGCGACACAATCTCACCTCGCGTTCAAAGGTTGATACACGTGGTAACCAAGGCGCTACCCGCATCTCCAACTGTTGCATCAACAAGCAAAACACATGGCCCTATGCACGGAGAGACCATAGAAAGTTCCGTCGCTGCCGCGTCGCCGCCCACTTACTCTGAACTAGACAAGGCCAACGAGATCGAACAGGCCTGGGATCGTAAATGCCCGCCTGACTGGCGCCAAGACCATTGCACTATATGGCTCAAGTTTGCACCACTATACCAACAGAAACCGGCGTGGAAGCGACTGTGCAGAAATCGAAATCGCAAACCAGCCTGGAAGGCAGAGCTGAGAATTTGGGCAAGAAATGTCCCTCGGCTTATGCGACGTGGCCTCCACTGGTCATCCGAGAACCTTATATAAGAACGAGGAAACGATCAAACTGTTTGACGAAAACTGTCCATCTGCTTACAGACACACCAGACGCTACGAGCTACAGGGTATCGGCCCGGATGAAGGAGAGTGGTTCGGGTTCTTGAAGGTATCGACGAGGAAAGTACACGATCTCCTGGACTTCAATGTGCAGTCTATAACCAAGGACTGTCTTTTTTCGATTGTAGCCGCGGACTGGGATAATCGTGCGATATATCGGGCTGATAAATCCAAGAGTCTTTGGTTTAACACGGTATTCAATAAGATGCCAATGGACGGGTGGTGGCCCATACCTAGGAGGGAGGGCGCTGAGCCTATGAAGGGATGGAAAGCTACGAAATCGGAAAAACGAAACTTGTTTAGGAAGTGAAAGGAGTAAGAAGGATACTGAAGGGCCTACGTCGGTCGGCTGACCTGCAGCTGTGCCGATTGTCAAAGTTGCCTGCTGAAAGCGTGTCCAGAACGTAGACCTGGCTCCCGTTGCGAATTCCCCATTGGGCGCTTTTGTCGATGTCTATGTCCATGATGAGGCCTCCCTTGAGGGCCGCTCTCGGGCGACGAGCCACCTGTGCAATCGGTCATTCGAAGATTAGCCGTTCCTAATCGGAGAGTGCTAATTCTCCAACTAGGTAGTGCACACCATGCTCTTGAATTAATGCAGTGTTCATTTAAACACAACCGCGATCTTCTTCTTTCGCCTTCTATTACCTCCTCCGTAGATAGAGGATTTATTCAAATCGCTGAAAGGAACTAAGGCAGTATTATACCACCAAACCGTTCGCCCTTATTTGTGAAAGCCCCATCATTATTGCAACTCAATGGATGCGCCGAATCTCAACCTCGACACAAGCATCCCGAGCCCAGTCTAGACCTCTTCTTGGCGGCAGCCGGCCACCAACCCTACAAGATCTGGGCGTCTTTAATTTTCCCTCATATCGCTCAAGCGACAGGTCTGCGCAGGGGATGTGCTTCCGTATTGAGCACGTATCGATCCAGACTGATCAGGTCGGGAGGTGAGAAAATGAGGTAGAAATACTTCAACGTCTCCGAAAGCCAGAAGCTCTAAAAACGTAGATGGTCAGCATTCTAGGATGTGATGAAAAGGCCGGCAGAAAGGGTCTCACCTCCATTGAATCGATTTTTGGCGATTTTGGATTCGTCACATCCTCAATCGCGGCATTTCCGTACTTTGTCCAAGTCGCGCTTATGATGGATTGGAACATGTCCCACGCCATGTCCTGCCACTGGGGGTCCGCGGTGATGCGATACATGACGAAGATACTTTCGATGGCCTCGGGACGCAGGATGTATCGCGGGTCGCGGGCGTGCCTGAAACCGCGAGGCAGCTTGCTGTTGCCCTCCTCCTTCCAGCGGTCCTCGTCCCATGCACACTTGTCCAGAGTTTTGCAAGGCAAAATGTCAAAGATCTCTGGCATGATACCGGTAGGAAAGGCGCTGTAGGCCCAACCGCAGCCGCGAGCAAGCTGCTCGCCAATTTCGACATGTCTCTTGATGCCTAGAAGCCGCCCTCCAAGAGCAAACATGCCTCCGGCGAAACATGTCAGGTGCTGGCTTTCGGAGGACAAGTCGGCCTTGTCATTCATGTGCAAGTCTCCAAGGAACAAGATGTCCTGCCCGTCCGGTATCATGGGTCGGAAGAGAAGATTGTCAATAACTACCTCGGCGGACACGCGATACAAGGTCTCATACGTGCCGTCAAGGCCACCCATAAGGGCATACATCTTGGGTAGGTACTCATACAGGGAGTCAGCTAATGCGCCCAGGGAGAACGTATTGTCGTTGGCAACCCCGTCCTGGAAGTTGAGCGCCACTGGCCACATGCCAGGCAATCGCGTTTCGTTCTGAACCCTGGCGAGGAACTGAGTGACACGATCGGCAGCGTCATAGAACTTTGGGTTGCCTGTGAGTTGCGACAGACGTGTCAACTCCAAGCTCAGAGAGGCCGGGGATGCTGAAGGGTCATGTGTCCCTGCCATTTGCGTGCCGGCCAAGGCGTTGTCAAAATTGAGCCAGAAACCAGGAAGTCGATTCGGCGTGTCGAATGCCACGTAAAGCATCTCGCCCAATTCGAGGGCTTTTTGTAGCAGCGCCTTCTCGTGGCTCAGCTCGTATGCACTCAAAAGGCCACCAAGGTGGCGTATTGTGGTCTCGAACAAGTTCACTGCCGTATCCTGCGTGTTTGACCAGTCCAGTGATGCTGCTGCCTGCGCTGCTTCGTTAAAGTGCTGCTCCAGTCCCATGATCCACAATGTGTCAAGCGAATCTACAAGTGTGGCAGCCAAGCCGCCAAAGGTATTCTTCCCACCACCCTTGATGGGCAACAGCTCATCTAGCAGCCATGCTTCTGCTTTGTAAGAGTTGTAGCTACGCAGAAACTCATCGCGGACCGCAGATCGGCGCTGTTCGCTGACTTGCGTCTGCTTGAACAAACGCGCATCGGCTTGCACCTGGGGCAGACGGCGAGGTTGGCCTTGCGGCAGCGGCTTGATGCTGGAAGGCGGATGGAATTTGCGGGCGCTTGACCAGTCAAACTTGCTACGGCGGAAGAGCACCGGCGGGGGAGGAGGGTTACGGAAATGCCACCAAGTGAGAATGGCGAGAGTGACGGCGGTGAGGAGGGCGAAGCGAGACCGACGCGCAGCCATGATTGAGGCTCGAGTTGAGACCCGAGACGAGCATTGAGGGCGGAGCGTTGGCGGATGCTTCGAACAAGACTCAGGAGCAATAAGGCTGAGCCGGTCTGTGCAACGCTGCTATCGCCTCAGCAAATGCCATGAAGCACTAATGACGATGCTTCAGCGGTGAGCGGTTGAGCTCGAGCGGGTTGGGCAGAGCGAAAGCTAGGATGAAGATGCATCAAACGCCCCTCCCTTGTCTCACTCTTAAGGGTGTACCTGTCAGACCCTTCAATTCGCCAGCCGACCACTTCTTTTCCGAGACTTTGGACCCTTTGAAATAGCGAATTTTGCAAGGCCATTGAGAGCCGAAGATATTCATGGCAGTTTGCCCTGGGGTGTGCATTTGTGTAAGCTTCGATTCTGGTTTTCTGGCACGGTAGCCAGATCCTGAACACGAATTCAGCCACGACAGCTGTTGCTCGAAAGACCAATAAAAGCACAGAATGGGTGAATCAGAGGACATCCTCGCACAAGGCACCTGTATGGTTATCGGGGAGACCACAAAACATGCGTAAAGAATAATGCGATTACTGCGTCTGTGTGTGCCATGGTGGGTGGTACAGTCGGGAGTGGCCTTGCTCCGCCTAAG
Source organism: Paramyrothecium roridum (assembly GCA_003012165.1). Taxonomy (NCBI): domain Eukaryota; kingdom Fungi; phylum Ascomycota; class Sordariomycetes; order Hypocreales; family Stachybotryaceae; genus Paramyrothecium; species Paramyrothecium roridum. Next base: position 26,822 of record PXOD01000870.1, read on the forward strand.
CTGCTGTTATGGGACGACCATTCTCTTGATCGTTTGCACTTGGAGGCCTGCTCCGTAACAAGGCCCATCGTGAGAAAATGCATCACACCGAAATATCGCGAGCCTTGGGCCTTTTAGCTTCAGTGGCTCGGGCATATGGCTCGCCTAATTGCAAGGCAGAGCCGATAGAACTCCCAATACGAGACATCCAGGTGTTGCCCGATATCAAGGACTCCTTGATGAAGGGTGTTGCAGCCAAAGTTGGTACTCCACCACAGAACTTGGTCCTTTTGCCTTGGCCGTAGGTTCTCCATCTCGAAGCGTTACTACCAGTCTAGCTAATAGTCCATTAGGGAGTTGAACAACACTTGGATCTACGATGACAAACCATATTGCGACGGAAGCATCATCTGGCACGAGCGCATTTGTCGAGTTAGGAGGGGCAGATTGTTTAACGAGGAGGAGTCGGACTCGTTCGTCAAGTCGAACAATGTCGTGGCAGCAGACGGCGCACCGGAAGAGGCAGTCTTTGGAGGGTCCGAGTTGGGTATCAAGAAGCTCATCTCCACAGGCCTTGGAGGCACCGAGACCTTCCGATTGGACAAGACCGACGCCATCCAGAGTTTTCCCATTGGCATCCCTCGCCTGTCCTGGGACCACGGCTACACGATGCTTCATCCGCTTGGCCTTGGGACGAACTCGACCATTCTCAGCGCATTACGTGACGCCGGCCAGATCGCCTCACGCGTATGGTCTATCTCCTGGGGCCGCATGTGGGTCGACGAGCCCATAGATGGCTCCCTCGTGCTGGGCGGTTACGATGAAAATAAGGTTATTGGAGAGAACTACACGGCACCGCTGATATTTGACCATCATGACAGCTCATCTGGGTGCTGGGCGGGGATGAAGGTGACGGTGTCAGACATCAAGATCAATTTTCGAAATGGCCACGATGAGAGTATCCTGCCTCCGAACACTGCGTTGCCGTGCTGTATTGTGCCCCAGAGGCAGCTCCTGCTCGAGGCACCAAGTTCGTACCTGGAGAGGTTTGAGAATGCCACTCTGACAAAGATCAGGGATGTATCGTATGGTCTGCACTGGTCAGCGCAGCTGTTTGATGCCGATAAAGCGTAAGAAGTCCTGGCCCCGATATGTTGTCTGGTCTTTGACAACGAGTGCAGGTTTGATGGAGACATGACGTTCCATTTGACTTCCGGGCTTGATATTCGCGTCCTCAACGACCAGTACCTGGTGCCATTTGTAGAGATTGGCAGCAGTGGACAGCGCTTGTTCAAGAACGAAACACGGGAGCTGCTGATGAATGGCGTCGCAAACCAACCAGCGACGCTGGGGCGGTATTTCCTCACAGCTGCATATTTGATGGTCAACAACGATGCCGGCACGTTTACTCTATGGCGGGCGAATCCGTCAAGGACGAGTAACCTGGTCCGGGTGCTAGATGAAGAAACGGCCTAGAGATGTGGCAGTGAAGGTGCAGATGGGGACGACGTTGTGGTGCAGCCGAGTCAGACGCCTGGTGAGCCCGATGACGGGTCAGGTGGGCCTTCAGCTCCGCCATCGCCGCCATCAACCGCAGCAGACGAGGGGCCGCCGGTTGGGATTATTGCGGGAGCAGCAACGGGTGGAGGGCTTTTCTTGCTAGCTCTCGTCGGACTGGGGCTGTGGCTATGGCGAGGACGCCATGGCAAGGTCTCGGCGGCAGTGCCGGAAATCGAATTGCTGGAGAAGTCGCGGAAGGGCGGAGATGGAGAAGGAGAAGGAGAGGGTGTGGTCAATGAGCATAGTTGGAACGAGGCGGCGCCGCAGGAGCTGGGATCGGAGCCGGTGGTGCCAGAAATGCACGGGAATCACATCATCCACGAGATATGAGGATTAGTGTGGTGTGCTGGAAGGGGATGCGAAGGCCTGTCTATACTGAGGCTGGGTATCACAACCATACTCACAGAGATATGTTGTACGCAAGGTTGTTACCACGACGCAGCGCTGAGAGCTGTTTCTCTTTGTTCTCTTCTGATGCTTAGCTCAGTCAGCTTGGACAGCCGCCTCGCTTGCTACGGCAAGGTACTACGTAGTAATGTAGGACCTTGATTTGACAAGGGCCAACCCAAAGCGACTCAGACCAAACCCAACTAACGAACACCCCGAGCTTAAAAGGTGGACAGTCGTGCTGCATCTGATGGACAAAAATATGGCATGGTCGTAGAACATGAGCCTTTTCCATTTCTGAATGCTAAAATTGATCATTAATAGAATAACGCCTTTTTAAAAGTTTTAAATTCTCGTAATAGTAGAAAAATTCATTCTAACATTTCCCCTATAATGCAGCAATGCCTTTTTGCTACTATACTACTGGCTCCCGTAGGCCCTATGATGCAGCGTTGAGCGAAACT
>PXOD01000871.1:0-16215 GCA_003012165.1 Paramyrothecium roridum
GCTAGGGGAAGAGAAACATGCAGAATCGCGTGAGGGGGGGGGGGGGGAGGGGGGGGAAGGCGAGCGAGACAGACATATGTTCTGAAGTTCCGAAATGGAATCAAGAGGCCATCAAGTATATGGGAGCGACTTTGTATGTGCATGCAGCCAATATACCCCATCGGCCCGTCGTCACCGCCAATCGCAAAGCTCCTCGCAGGGCGTTGAATTTTCTTGCCGACCTTTCCGTCTTACCAGAGATCCGCTTTTCTGCCAAGGCCCCTCCGACTTGCAAGTTCATGGTAAAGCCTGGCATTTTAGCAAGAATTAATCTTCTTCGGACCAAAACGTAGTGCGCCATCTGTGAAATTAGTGCCTTTTGAGCGAGGCATACTACGTTGTAGGCCAAGACCAACCTGCAAGGCACACGAGCCTCGTTCCTTCCTGTTCGTTGACTCTGCCATTCCCTCCCTTCTGACTTCTCCCAGCCAATGCCTTTTCCTTTGTTTCTCATCACTTTACGAGCCTTGACACTTTGACGGTCCGTCCTCGATTCTCTTGGCGGGTAGACCGTGTTCACCTCCCACCCCTCCCGCGCCCGGCCGATTTTACCCAAGCCTCGATTCCGTCACTCCATCACCGCCTCCTCCAGAGGTGGGGCTACTTGCTACGACTTTTGCTTCCCAATCAGCGACAGCTCTCGTTACCGAAACCTCTCTCTTCGTGGACAAAGCCTTTCCCGGCAGAGAATTTTGACACCGAACGACTGCTGCGCATCTTTCAACCGATAACCATTAGCCATATCTGAGCTTCGACGTTGGCCCGGACTTGCTACCATGGAATCCGTCGCTGCTCTCGATTCCTGACTTGACCGTCTCTTCATCAGCTTGGCCGGCCCATCATGTCCTCGCCCAACATGGACGCCGACGGCCCGGTCGCCAACCGTGGACCGGCTGTTTTTGCCGTCTCGGTCGCTACCCTGGTCCTGGCCTCCGTCTTTGTCGCTGCTCGTATGGTATGCCGCTACTTCATCGTCAAGAAGCTCAGCTGGGACGATAAGGTCATGGCGCTCGCCTGGCTTATTGCTTTTTGGCTATCCTTCACGGTTTGTCTTGGCGCCGTGAATGGTCTTGGTAAACACGATGTCGACATTCCAGAACACCAGCTCCCTCGATTGCGCCGGTGCGAATATGTATTTTCCATCCTCTACAATCCTGCTCTCATGGCAGCCAAGACGAGCGTTCTCATCTTCTATTTGCGCCTTGCCAAACACACACAGGTCGTCCTTCGTTATGCTTCGTGGGCCACCCTCATCGTCGTCAACGTCGCCGGCACAGTTCTCACGTTCATGAACATCTTCCAGTGCAGTCCCGTCGATGCGGCCTGGAACGTCGGATTATACGAAAACGCCCAATGCATTCCCCTTCTCACCGAATTTATTTGCGCCGCTCCCGTCAACGTCATCACCGATCTTGCTATTCTAGCCCTGCCCATACCCGTCTTGACTAGCATGCGACTTCCCTCTCGCCAAAAGACTATTTTAGTACTTACATTTGCTCTGGGAATATTCGTCACCATTGTCGACGTAGTCCGCATTTATTACTTACAGCGCGCCATAACCGACATTCCCCAAGGCGTCTCCTCAAACCCAGAAGTCAGCTTCGGTGGCCAGGCCAATTTTCCATGGAATGCTTCACTATCTTTCATGTGGAGCGTTGTTGAGGTTAACGTGGGCATGACTTGCGCCTGCGTTCCCACGCTTAAGCCTCTAATTCTCAAGTTACTTCCTGCAATGCTGTACGATCCCGATGGTACTCGGAGCGGATCATCCGTCGTCAAAGGCCCTAGCGACGCTGAATCCCCGATGTCGGCAACTCATCCAGATATCACCCAACCTCCCGCCGCAACCCTCCCGAACCATAACCAGAGCGGCCTACGCCTGGGCCCGGACGCGCCAATGAGCGCCATGGAGTTTTTGACTACACCAGACACAGCTGCAGCCCGTCCAGACCCCGGTGCGAACGACAGCGCAGATAGCGACGAATTGACGCGGTCTCATACATACATGACGAACTCGACTGTCACCCAGGAGAATGCCGTTTATTTTGGTTTCGTCAATATGGCCAAGCCGAAGAGCATGCTCCGAACAAATGCGTCTGAGTCTTGGAAATACTGCTGCATTGTTTCCACCCTGTTCTTCCTGTGGGGCTTCTCCTATGGCTTGCTGAACACTCTCAACAATGTTGTCGCAGAGATAAGCAACATGTCTACAGCCCAGACGCTAGGTCTGACAAGTATGTACTTTGGCGCTGGTTACTTCTTCGGCCCTCTCCTGGTCGGTGGTTGGATCCTCCGCCGGGACGAACATAACCGAACAAGGCGCCATCAGCGAGACGAAGCAGAGAGCGTTGGCGGATACAAAGTCACGTTCATTACCGGTCTGTGCATCTATGGCATTGGCACCATAATATTCTGGCCATCAGCGGTCTTGAGCTCTTATGGAGGATTTATGATCAGTAGCTTCGTCGTCGGCTTTGGGCTTGCTGTCCTTGAAGTGGGTGCCAACTCATTCATGGTACTCTGTGGTCCTCCAGAGTATGGCGAAACTCGGCTACTCCTGGCACAGGGCGTGCAGGGAATCGGATCGGTACTATCTGCCCTTTTGGCACAGAAGGTCTTCTTTCAAGGACTCCAACAGAACGAGGACCAAAAGAGCCTGACGCTCATCAACGTGCAATGGACCTATCTTGGCATAACACTTCTCTGTGTCGCGTTGGGCCTGTTCTTTTTTTACATGCCTCTTCCTGAGGTTAGTGACAGGGAGCTCAAGCTCTCTGAGAAGACGCTTCCCTTGGACCCAAAAAAGAGAAGCATTGGTGGATTCCAGCTGAGAAGTATAAGTTTGACTCTGGCAGTGGCTGCACAATTTCTGTACGTTGGTGCCCAGGAATGCTACAGCATATATTTCCGTGGCCTCCTGGTGTCAATCCTCCCAGGGCAAACCGAAACGGGGCACGAGGCCGTAAATGGCCAAACCAATAACACAAATCCCGATAGGCCTCCTGGCATATCTCTCTCGATTCCCGATTATCTTCTCGTTGCACACACTGCGTTTGCGGTCTCTCGATTTCTCTTTGGCTACCTCACCTATCTTTCGGTGACTTGTCCGAAGATGCCCAAACCGCGAACTCTCCTGACCATTAGCATCGCACTCTGCTTCCTCTTTGCTCTGCTTCCGGTGGTAGTGCGGCCACCCAATCCGAATCTGCTTGTTATACCTGTCATCCTTTACTATTTCGCTCAGGGCCCTGTGTGGCCCCTCATATATGCTATAGGCCTACGAGGGCAAGGCCATAGAACGAAGAGAGCGGCGGCATTCATCACCATGGGTGCGTCAGGTGCCGGATTTTTCCCCTTCATCATGTACGGAATCATTACCACAGGTGGGACCGTGCGCGCAGCATTTATCGTCATTATTGCTCTACAAGGTGCAAATATGTGCTATCCAATTTTCTTGGACTTCGTCAAGGACGCAAAATTGATGGTTGATCCATCTACAGGAGCACGAAGGAATCTAGGAGACGATAGCCAGGATACAACAGTGGATGAGTTGGTTATGAACCGCATGCTTGCCGGCAGTGGGGATTATGAAAAACGCGGCAGCCTTTTGGGTAAATTTGCCCATGGCTTCGGTGCCAAGTTTTCGACTTCAAGGCGAAGATCATCACAACCACCACAAGTGGAGCATGGCGAATAGGCATGGCTCGCTAACATCCGGCATGGTGCCTTGCAGTTTTGTAGCAGTCAGGAGCGTCTTGTATTTAGCGATATACCCAATCTGTTTCTCTACGAAAGCTTAAACATGGAATAATTTCAGTTAACGTTGCACCTGATATAAGACCTGTTTACTAAAACAAAGACCTGGTGACTGTATACTGCCAGGCTTGAAGGAATGTTTTACTTGATAACTGGTATTTGAATCTAGCCATTGTGAAGGCTCCTCTCACAGCCTCAGTCTCTACGAGGGTTAAAACGGCCGTAGAAAAATGCTAATTGAAGAGCATGAGCATGGTATAGTATGAAAGCTCATAGAATAATGCTGCTAACGAAGTACATCAATAGCCAGTTGGATGTAAGCATGAAATTCGTAGTTTGATCTAGCCATTTACAATGGTGATCCGTAACCGTGTTGACGGCTAAGTTCTCGTGGCCATCTGTAGTCCTCACGATGCCTCGAGCTTCCACGGAGCCCAGGTGGCCTGCTTGACCAGTCGATATCGTTGATGGAGGAGTTGCAACACCGGTAAAGCATGGCTGAGCTCTCGGTGTATCTGTTTAATCCATAGGCTAGTAGCGGGTTCTCACGATATGCAGATCCAATGGCTCAGATGCAATGGCTCAGGCTCGGGCTCAGACTCATGCAGAGGCATCGCCACCCTGGGGCCATCCTCCGCGTTGCGTAGTGCTCAATGATCCCTAGCTTCGATAGTGTTCGGTGATTTGCGGGTCGCGCAGATTGAGGCGGGTTTTTAGCCATTTCTATGCCATTGGGCCATACGAGAAAGAGGCTGCATGGTATGCAGCGGGCTACTACGTGTAGCTGGCGCAGCAAGACATTGACAAGAACCAACATCGCAGTAGGAGGACCAATAGAAACACCCCATTGTCGTTGACCGGTTTCACTGCATCTTGCTCTATCTTTGCGCGAGACCCCCTCAATACAACACGAGAAATGCTGCCGGGAGCGCTGCCAGGAAATATTTGAAATTCAAATCACTGGACAGGTATCCTTACCCCGGTCCGTATCGCCGACCTGGCAAAAGCAAATAGGTGTTGCTTTTGGCAACGCGTAGGAATCATCATTTCGGTATTATTGATTGATCATTGGCTCTTGTGATGAGCTGAAACGACTAGCGACTGGGCGAGACTTTCCAATCAGGCTGCATGTCAAGCTGGGCAGACGATGCTCTTGTCAGATGCTACTGAAAGCGGCTTCGCCACTCTTTGGAACTTCTTGCTCTCCTTGCCGAACATCGCGATTGCCTTCTTTTTTCCTTTGTCTCTACATTCGCAGGGCTGTTGCAACCTAGTTGCTATTGGGCATCGAATTCTTCACGTCACGTAGGGGGCCAAGCCTATTATATCATCAGGCTTTGAGGGGTGTTGGCATCACCCACAAGAGTGACTCACGCAGGGCTTGCGGTGCATACATTGACGAGGCACCCCTGGCAAGCTGCACGTAACACAAAGGAAATCCACACCGCTTCTGAAAGTTTCGAGGAGTTGTAGATTCGTGAGGACAGAACGGGAGGATGATGCGAAGGGGGGTGAGGGGAGGGGAGGGCTGAAGCGTAAGCTTGCTTGCATGAGCCGGAACAGGAAGAATCTTCGAGATGGAGCCTCACTGCGTGTGCTTTCCAGAATTGCACAAAAACTGGCAGAATGCTACGGCATGGATGGTCCACGTGAGTCGACGAATGGTGCGGCTGTTCCCCTTGTCAGCCACGTCAATCTTTGTCTATGGACTTTGGGGGGCAAAGGTGTGCGCGGGAGGCCGGGCCCTTCTTCTCTGCCTGGTCAATTGCCTTAACCAACCAGAGGCTCTGCACCGTCTCACACAGCCTCGTTGAACCCGCCAGATAAAGCCTGAGGCCTTTGACCGCAATTCTACCTGTTCCATAGCAATTTCATGCCTGAGAAATCTGACTTATGAGGCTCTCACCTCCCATCGACTGCGGTATAGATCTATCAAGATGCGCAGACTAGAAGACTGGAGCCTCGATGTTGATGTCGATGGCATGTGGCCACAGAGCAGAGCACCGGCGCCGAGCCCAGCCTCTGCAATCACTGCGCAACCGCAGGAGCGGCCTTTTCACACAAGAAAACGGGCTCAGATAAATACCATAAGTGACTGCGACACTACCTTAGACGCAGATTACATGGTTTTCGGGCTAGGAAGAGGAGCCGGTTACGAAGCATATCCATACCCGTAAGTCTATGCTCAGGAACACCAAAACGTCGTTCCATCTGAATACTGAGCAAGACACAGACACTACTTGGAAGACCTTGATGGCAGTCCAAACGAAGAAGCTGCCCAGGCTTCGAAACCAAACGCTACATCAACTTCTCGCTCTCGTTTGGCAGCTTCCACTAGCCTGCCTAGCTCACTGCACACTGCGGACGTTTCGGCTTTCGGCTGGGAAGACTTCAGCCGGCCGCCGCGAAATGCAGAGTCGCATGGCCCAACCCTCTCGTTAGACCACTCATACTTGTTCAATGTCGCAGACTTGGACCCTCCCTGCGAAAGTGTGTCGCCCAATGGATTCACCTTGTTCCCGGGCTCCAACAGCGTAAGCAGCTCAGCGTTGTCGCCGTCCCTTGGCTTCGGAGGTTTGCACATCGATACGAATACTGAAGATGGCGACTATACTTCAGTCGGGCCACGACACTCGTTCCTTGATGTGCAGCATAATCAACGACTACCGACTTTAATGACAGAGTGCTTGCCAATCTCGCAAAACAGCAGGACGCCTCTGTCGGACGAAGCGATAGCCGATACCATTTCTCCCTTCTCAACTTCGCCTACTTTTTCATGGCCCTTTCCAGATCATACAGGCGCCGAGAACACTGCCATAGACGAGGTATCGAGCAATCATTGGGATTTTACCAACCTTGATTCAACTTCCAACCTCGACTGGCCCGAAACTTCTGGCAATGAATTCTACGAACTAAATTACCATACGGTCGCTGGCCTACCTCGTGTTCAATCTCACGTAAACACGGCAGTACAGGATTACTCCTGGGATACGCAACCTGGCTACGCCACTGCTCCCCTAGGAGGCATTGACGAATTTGCATTCGTCCCCTCACATACTTCAAGAAGTCATTACTCGAATTCTAATTTAGCAGCCCCGGCAAGCATTCCAAATTCTCTGACAGAAACCCGACTGCTGACGGTTCCCAAAACTTCTTCTCACCGCCGGATGTCTGACCCGCCACCGCTCAAGAAGTCCTTGGGCAGAACCTCACTTCCAAACCAACGAGCACGTGCCAAGAGTACGCTTGCTGCAGGTACGGCAAACGGCTATCCGTTGTTACAGCCTCAGCCGGCCCAGCCCTGGCAGAAGACGAAGGAGCCCAAAAGTCCTGGGGCGACTGTGGTAAGGCAGTCGTCGCGAGGGAAGAGGAGCGGGCCAATGTCGGCTGCCTCGAAGAGGGCAGCCCGGAAAACTAGGCTGGACAAATCAATGTGTATTAGATGCAGATACAGCAAAGTCCTTGTGAGTCGCGTCTCTAGCAGCCACAGTGCTTCTCATGAACGAACATGGCTAACCATATCATAGTGCCAGAAAGTTGACGAGAGTGACTGCTGTCACAACTGCCGTAAGGTGACGGCCAACAGCAGCAAACATCCTTATGTATGCACAAAAGCTTACTTCATGGAGCTTGTAAATCACGATACCACCAACTACGTTGGTAAGTGTAAGAACGATTTACACATGCGCGGTTTTCTAACATGCTTGTAGCGTCATATGCCATAAATCACCCTTTGCGGGGGTCTCTAGGGCGTCGACGACTCGATGTTCCCAAGCTGATAGAAATACCCAAGCTCCTACAAATGGTCGAGGGTCTCAGCAAGAAATACACCATCCGCGTTTTGCAAGGAAAGACTGCCCTCTACGATCTAGATCTCCACGGGTGCAGCAGCTACCTCAGAGCGATTCGTCCGACACTCCCGGAGGCTTACTCGTTTCAAACATTCATCGCCACTCAGCTAAGTCGAAACGGCGAATGGAGGTCGTGTATTCACGACAATGTAAACAAGCTCAGTGATATTTTCGGCGCTCTCACACTGTGGAACACGATGCCTAGCCGCGTCACCTACGCCCTCGTGCCATATTCCACTGGGAAAGAGCATCAACTGGACCCCGACAGCATCGATGACCAGCAGGTCCTTCTAGCTGCCGCGCAACTTTCTCGTATTGTCAGCCGAAAGCTCGAGCTTGCAGCATACACGCAGCTGCAGACCGAGCTCACGACCAAGACTTCCTTTGGCGCCGACTTTCTACTGCAGCTTGCACAGCTGCTTCTGTCGCTGCGGTGGCGATTGAGCTGGTGGGCGGTGCTCGGCTCTGGTGTGGACGAGGGTGCCCACGATGAGGCAATCCAGCAGCGACAAACTTTTGACTCCGTGGCAAGTCGGGTCCGTAGCTTGTGTCGCATACTGTACTTCTACTACTGCTGTATGAGCCGGCGCGTGCCGCGTTTCAATGAGGAGACTCCTAGGGGAAGAAGGTTTCGGTATCCAGATACGCAGAACGCTGTCGAGGAGAGATACCCAGAGGATGAGAGCCTTGATGGGTTCGAGCATTGGATCAAGGAAGGTCATGACAAGATTCGAGAGGCTCGCGCACCTGAGCAGCTGAAGATCATAGGACTGTCCCAGTAAACAGTATTTCCATTGTCATGTGTTCGGGCTCCGGTCGTGATATATAGAAATGTATCCGTTTCCATACATGCCTATTTGCATCACAGTGCATAGCTACGAGTGCAAAAGAAGGTATTTTCTACTTACATCAAAAAGTTCTTCTGTGGAATATGTCTTGACAATCATATGCTTTGCGGTTGGTATCGAAGTCACCTTGGGCTTTTGCACGCCCTATTCCAGGAAATTCGCAGGTCGGGACAGTGAATTAAAAATCAGCCATTGAAAACAAAAAAAGTAGGTATTACCTTCCATATAATAAAATTCAACGGCTTCTGCACGTTTAAAATGAGGCTTGCATCAATATTGCCATTTTGGTACGGAAAAGACTGGGACTGATTGGTCCGCCACTTAATGTAAAGCTTAACGCCAGCCACACCTGGGAGCGCGACATGATGAGAAAAGGACGTAAAATAACGGCACATTATTACAACTGAGAAAAAGGAAAGATGCGCAAAAATGCAAAAGAAAGGGTCTGGCCGGGGATTGAACCCGGGACCTCTCGCAAATCGTGCTTTAGGGTGAGCCCTAAGCGAGAATCATACCACTAGACCACCAGACCGACCAAGCTGAGCTGTGATGTTCGATGAAAACGGCAGCTTGTATTGCAGACTATGTTCCTTGGGTAACATTGATGAGCAATGATTTTTAACATCTTTAGCCGTGGACGGGTTCGACAGTCACGATTGGGAGATTTCGCAGGCCATATTGTTGATGAGGTCGAATCGCTGACCCCTTTCACCTAAATTGTTAACCAATAAGATCTTTCCTTAAGGGTGTTTGAGGTCTCATGTGGGTGAACGATTCTCCATTATCTATAAGAATACAGGGTTTGTCATGGCATGTTGATGGAAAAGAAAAGAGCTTGTGTTGGGTAAACCATGGTAGCCAGTCTCTTGGGATCATGGCTGCGGCATAATCGGGATATCCATTTACGATTCGAGTGTTTGTGATTAGTACAACTAGAATACTTGTAAAGGAATTTCCTCGCAAAAAATACTGCATCTACTTAGATTTGTCAAGGCCGGATACAGAACAGAGTGAGGAGCACGCGTCATTGACGATGTAAGCTGACATTCGAAGACCTCTAGCTGTACGAAAGGTGCTCTCTCTTACATAGCTCAATGGGTCTCAGGCCCTTTATCTCGTGTCCTTGAACCAGTGCTTATAGAATTTCGAGAAATCAGACCAAAAGTTGTAGTCCTATCGTTCTCTTCACCAACTACACAACTCAAGACTTTGAAATCTATTTATCTATATATAGGACCAAACAACCATAGATTAAGATACATAGGTCTAATAAGCACTCGTTTGAGCCGATTTCGCACAGATAGACGACGACTTTGATATGAGAAATGTCTACGTGACTGGTAACTATTGATTGTAGACCGAGGTAGCATCTAAAAGTCGCTAGCTGGTTGGTTCCAGCCTTCTATCAGCCGCATCTGCGTTCACTGACTACAACTCCATTGGGCTGCAGATAGGGTTGAATAACTAAGCCTTACAACAGGTCCATGCTGTCATCTGTAGCATGCGATTGGTTCAAGGAACTTGCTGCGGAATCACTTACGGCCAAGACATGCTTGCTCAGGAAATCTATCGCATCGTCCATGCCACGAGGCGAGTTGAACCAGTGCCCACCATTGGGGTATTCCTTCCATTCAAGAGTAGCTCCAAATCCACGCAGCGTGTCCCTCTGGCTCTGGCCGTTCTGCAAGAGAACTAGAGGATCGTCAATGCAGTGCTCAAGCAGCATCGGTGTGTTGCGGACAACGTCGGCGTGACCCGGGACGTTGTCCAGAGCGAGGACTTCTCGCATGCCCGCAAGGCTCCTCCCCGTGAAGGGGCAGCGGCAGGAAAACCCAAGAAATGCGGCGAGTTTGCCTCCGCCTGCGACAGGTACGTCCAGATTGAACAAGGTGTGCACGCTCGTTGCGGCGCCCATGCTGATACCCGCCAGCACGACACGATCCCACCGCCCGCCAAGTGTTGCCGCCTCACTGGCCAATAGGTCGCGGATCTCTGGCACGACTTCTTTGAGGCCAATGCTTTGCAGCTCCTCATTCTCGGCGAAGTCGCGCACGTTCCAAACGTCAAACCACTGCGGCCACGTCTCGCCGGTGCTGGCAACTTTGCGGACGGGCGCCTGCGGGAACACCCAACGGAAGGAGGGAAAGGTGTCGAAAAGAGTGCGGCCATTCGAATCGGGCGAATACTCCAGCGACTCTGCAAATTTCCGAGCGTTGTCCTTTCGGCCATGCAGGAACACGACAGTGTGTGTGTGCGCCGCTTTGGGGGCAATGTGCTCAAACGGAAGCCTTCCCGGGCTTACGTTTGCCATGTTCGCAGAGGATCGCCCACCGTGTGCGTTGTAAATGATGTATCTGTTGCTACTAAAGCTGTCAATGAAGGATGAAGAACAGCTCTTCACCTCGCTCAGTTGTTGGCAAGTAGCAGCAATGTCCTCTGCGTGTAAAAAAGCAAGATTGAGTAATCTAGGCCTGTTGCCTAAACCCTGGAACATGTCTGTAGGCAACCATCTTGGCTTGGTGGGTTGACGTTGAACCTTGGCCCTAGAATGTATTCGCATAGCTCATGGATTTACTCGATGAACTGAGAAAGAAACCCCGACTGATTTTGAAGGCTCTCTTAAATTCTTCAGCAAGGTGTGTCTTTTTACAAGAAGCTCTTAAATGCAGAACAATTCACAAATATTCTATAGCCGGGCTCCTGTTTCCATTTTTCAGGGCTGGTAGGTAGTACCACTGTTTCGACTTCCTGCTTGCACGATCCTTCGCATCACGATTTCATTCGCTCGCATTTTCAAATGTACCAGTCGATAGGAGACAGATTTCTCGATATGTAGTTCAATAACATGGAAATGCAAATGTCTATTCTATTCTATGCCAGTGTAGCAAAGTCTACTCTATAAAGCATTAGAAACTCTCTAACTGAACGCCAGAGTTTCTTTTTAATGGTGCGTCGTCATCGTCATTATTTCGCCCAGCGCAGCGCACCAGGGCAGTTGGGGTCGTTCTCGACGTACTTGAGCGTTCCAAAGTTGGACCAGAGCTGGCCAAGGAAGCTGCGCTCATCGGAGTGGTAGAGGTCGCCGAGCAGGGGCTTGACGGCCTCGGTGGCCTCGTCAGCCTTGTAGAAGGGGATGCGACTGGGATGAGATCAGCAGATGGCCCATTGGCAGATGGATGAGTTCACTTACGGGAAGAGATGGTGGATCACATGCTTCTCAATGATGCCGTGGAAAATGTGCTTGCCGACGAAGCCAAAGTCACGGTCGATGGTAGCAAGCGCACCCTTGACGAAGGTCCAGCCCTCCTCGTTGTAGTGGGGAACCTCCTCGTGGTGGTGGTGCAGGTAGGTAATGGCAACTATGAAGAGGTATTAGAAGAGCCTTGGTGATACGACAACTGTTCAAAAGGCTTACCGAGCCAGTGGTGCACCCAGAGGTAAGGCACAAGGTAGAGATACAGAACGGTGGAGCCGCCGACGAACTTGGAGGCGTAGTACAGGGCGCTCCAGGTAATGGCCAGACCAACGTCGGAGATGAAGATGAAGAGAGACTCGTTGGGACGGAAGACGGCGCTGAAGGGGTCGAAGTGGCTCACGCGCAGCCACTTGCTAATACCGGTGGGCTCCCACTGCTTGCTGCCCTTGCCAGCGGAGGCGTTCAAGAATGTGTAGACCTGCCATCCGAAGAGCTGGTGGGCAATGAGGTTGATGGTCTGACGGATGGGAGTGTCCTCGAAGAGCTCGTCGATGCTGGCCAGCAGAGCGTTGGTAGGGCTGGGCTTGGGCTGGGTGGCGGGGACGAAGGCCATGTCCTTGACGATGTGGCCGGTGAAGCGGTGGTGACGGTGGTGGCTGTACTTCCACGAGAAGTAGGGGACGGACAGGAAGCTGTGCAGGACCCAGCCGGTGACGTTGTTGAGCTTGGTGTTCTTGGAGAAGGCGCCGTGGCCGCACTCGTGTCCCAGGATCCAGATGCCGGTGCAGACGAGGCCCTGGAGGAAGCCGTAGACCATCCAGGCGGCGGTGCGGTAGTAGGGGTCGGGGATGGAGGGGATGTAGGTCAGGGCGGCCCAGACGAGGGCGCCGACCATGGCGAAGTCGCGGAAGACGTAGTAGTAGGAGGTGACGAGCGAAGGCTCGAAGCAGTGCGCGGGAATGGCATTGCGAATGGTCTGGATGTCTGGGAACTCGGGCTCATTCGTCTTCTGCTTGCATGTTAGAATGGGCTTTCTTCCTTGACGATGATCTCCACCAATTGCTTCTTCTTTTTTTTTTTTCTTTCTGGGAAGATCGTTTCGACCAACTCACCTGCTTAGGCTGCTCGACCACAACGGTCGAGGTTCTCTGTCTGGTCGACATTGTTGAGAGGGTTTCTTGTGTAAGCTTAGAACCGGTCTAGCTTTGGTATCTATGTAAGTGACCTCTCGTCAAAGGAACAAGGAGAGCCAGGGACTGAAGTGACAGGACACACAGCTCAAGTAATATAGCAAAACGGGAGAGAAAGAAAGAAAAAAAATGGAAGCGAGCCAGAAAAATAAAGAAGAAAGCTTCCCCTCCCTCACCCCCCTCGGCCGTCTCCCTCCCTTCCCCCGGGAGAAGACACACACTTACGGGCCCTTAGCCCAAGCGGCATGTGGATATCAGGGTCCAAGTGCAAGTCAGGGCCTTGTGCATCCCCTTTCCCGATCGAGTAATGGTTCGGTTTGTGGTTCAGTCTGCGCCTGTTAAAAGGATAGGAGCTAAGAGCAAGCCATGGCCCCGGTTTGAGCCAAGACCACGGCCAATGAAACAGTGGGTGCCCCTGGATCTGACTAGCTAAGAGCAAGCCACTTCGAAGAAAAAAAACGGGAAATCTGTGTTCCTGAGGCGAGGGGCGCATGGGAAATTTTTCCATGGCCTTTTTTTTTTTTCTTTTTTCTTTTTTTTTTTGCACGTGTCAGGAATTAGAGTGGGTGGTGTGGCCTTCTATCACGTCTTTTATGCATGGTCAGGTTCACTTATGCATACCGCAGAGAGTCAAACAAAACACAGGAGCACTTTGCGCATAATACTAGCGGTGACCAGGGAAGATAGGAAATTTTCCACCAGAATTGTTGAGGATAGGCATGGATACAGCCCACAAGAATCGGTCTGGGCTCCAGCAATCAAGCTTGCTTGGCTCTCGAAAAGCTAAGGGGGGCCGGGGTGCGGAGCGGGTCTGCCATCCCCAACATTGTTGTCTCGCCATATGCCCCAAGGTCCTCGATAATAAGCCCAGGGAGAGATGCGCTGGGGCCGTATCCGGCTCGTTTAGCTTTGGCGCAAGCCCACAGGCGCTGTGTGTCTGCCCATCCGAGCCCATGGAACCGAGTTTCCTCATCCTTGTGTTTGGCAAATCCTGCGGCAATATCCTCCTCTCCTGCCGGGGGGGACAGCGGACCGCGACGCGTATTGGAAGACCGCATGGTCCAAACAATCAGCTGCTGAACAGTCACGATCCCTGCATCGCCGTGCCATGTGAAGCAAATGGGCATTCGTCCAGTTAAAAGAGTGGGTTCGCCATCGTGTTAGAACGGCAAGATGGCAGAC
This sequence comes from Paramyrothecium roridum, assembly GCA_003012165.1. Taxonomy (NCBI): domain Eukaryota; kingdom Fungi; phylum Ascomycota; class Sordariomycetes; order Hypocreales; family Stachybotryaceae; genus Paramyrothecium; species Paramyrothecium roridum. The sequence continues at coordinate 14,063 of PXOD01000871.1, forward strand.
GAAAGGCCGGCTCAGACACGGCTCGTCGTATACAGCTTCGGCCGCCCCCGAGATAGATCATCTGCGACTGACTAGGAACAAATGTGAGCATCACATGCAAAATATGTCGAGCCTCCCTGGAATTGTGATTCCTGGCGCCGCCCGATTTGACCGCTCATCTTATACCCTAGGCCAGATGTAAAACCTACTAAGCCGCGGCGTCGTGCATTGCGGCGAACGTGTCACCATCACACATGGCAGTTGTGCAGGATGGTGTGGACGGGATTGCGCCTCTTGCGCAAAAAACAAGCCGTCTGCCCCCTTTTTTTCCCATCCCAATTCCGGAACTTTCTTGGTCGCTCGGGCACGTCTTCTAGTCTTTTTCTAGAGATGCCAGCCGATAAAGCCAAAGTTGGCGTGCCACCTCCCGGGGGAAGAAGCTAAGAATGAAGGGCTTGACTCGTAGCTTGTCGACCGGTCGCAACGCCCCGTGCCCACAATTGCCTGAGTCTGCTTGAAGAAATGCTGTTGCCACTGCGCAGTGTAATCGTCATGTGAAGAGCGCCAACTCAGGAGAGGGTCTTGCAGGGTGAGCGAAGCCAGAGGAAATGTGGAAATGCCTCATCGCGTTGCCCAACGGCCAAGCATCGTTGCCGCATGCAAGCGGTCAGCAAAGGATTGATACCACAGGTAATCACATAGAGGATGACTGTGATATGCTCCATTGAGTTAGGCTGTGAAGCAGATTGGAAGTACAATTCCAAATTCCACAATCAGGCTTAGTTTTGAGTTTCTACATGTATTAGGTGAAGTTTTGTAGGTAGCGTAGGAGGTGAGGCGTGGCGTTGCTGTCCCTGGTTTCTTGCTTCGCCAACTGACAGGTTCACGTTTGGTGGCTGACTTGCATCTGGCCCAACCAATGGCATGGGCCAATTCCGACTCAGAAATTGGACGCGTTGTGTTGCGGCGAATATGATTAGCCCGTCATGTCGGGTGGCGGATCGAGGAGAGCACCGCCTAATACCAAGCAATTCGGATGTCGCACTCCCAAAAAAATAAAAATAAAAATTCACGTGCCTGCGATCGGGACGAACCGATGTGCTGCCGATGCGACACTGTGACCTCTAAAAACACAGGTCAAGAAGCCTTTGCGATTCTCACAGTTTGTACCGCATATATTTACGAAACGAATCAGTGACTGGAATAAACAAGGCCAAAGCGTTTCGTCGACTGCCTCCAAGGCTCCGGCTCGACAAACGGGGGGCCAAATAGGAAATGCGCCTCTTCGAATATACGCCAGAATATGTAGAAGATACCTTTTTGCTCTACAAAGGCCCACGAATCGAAGAATTAATAGCAACTCTATCATTGTTTTCTAGGATACCCACGACGATATAGCATCTCTCAATCCTCGCCCGCAACATCTGTAGAGTTGCCGCAATATCTACACATCGCCTCTTTAACTCATCCATACCCCCTGTTGAAGACTACCATGCGACCATCCAAACATGTATGCCTTGAATTGCCGATGAAACCCGTCGCTCTTCCCAGCCACGCGGGACGAAACTCTCGAACCCGGGTTCCGTTCTCTTTTTTTTTTCACTCTGAAATAAAAGGAAGCACGCCATTCCGACGCTGAAGATCAATGGGTCCTTCCTAACTCGAACAGATCACGGGGTGGAGTGTCGAGTCGGGCAAGCTGCTGCGAAGCGAATCCGGCACCGCGGGATGCTACCCTTCCCAACAGGAGGCTCCGCCCAAATGCGACGGTAGATTGGATCAAGTGCCCTCCAGTGGAACGATGCTCGCCCCGGCGCGCATGGCGCTAATGAATGTCGCAATTGCTTTCAGAGATGATTCCTTCTACACGGTGGGGAAAGCATGCAAAATTGGGAACCTTTCACGGTTCACGGGCTACTTATACCAAGGCGATGCTCTGTGCGATACTGGAACCATGTAACCACGTTCCGCTGTTACCGCTTTAATTGTTTGTTTTTTTGTCTGGGCAAAAACGCTTGTTTCTTCTTTTTTTCCCCCGACAATGACGGACGTAACAGGAGTGGCCGCCGTGCCCGCCGAGGCCAAGGCCCCCTCCGCCCCGGGCCCCTCCCTCGGAGCCGGCCCCGGAGCGACGCACCTGGTACCGCACGACGCTGTTCAACGCCTTCGTCATC
>PXOD01000874.1:0-16576 GCA_003012165.1 Paramyrothecium roridum
ACCTTACCTTGCCTTGCCTTGCCTTGAATGGCGCCCAGGTACATTCCGCATTGCCCACACACCAATAGCCGCGTTTTCAGCTTCAGGCAAGACCCTGCGTAGGCTACACAAAGGAATAGCTTCAGGTGGGAAACAGAGGCACCCGGTAACGTTGCTATTCCAGCGCGATTCCTCTCATCCGCGCTAGGACATGGATTCTTGGCAGAGGACCAAAAAATTGGACCACGACGCGCAGAAGCGGGGAGACGGGTTTGATTGCCTGATGTTTTGTTGCTTGAATGGCGGAAGCCCTCGGTGCAGTTGCTTTGCGTACCTTGCCATTCTCCCATGGTGAGGTGAGCCTTCTGGTGGTTCTACAAGAGAATTGATTGAGCCCAATGCCATTTCTTACACACCCAACCCAATCATATGAGAACCAATTCATTGTGGGTTGTGCTACCAATCCCCGTGGCATGGTTCGAAACTCTTGTCATGTCCCGAGTTGGTGGCCATTGCCCACAAGCCGATGACAAGGACAGGGACCGCTACCTTTATCGCAGCACCTTACCCCATTCAAGTCGTTGAATACGATCGTTTAGCAGCCGGGCCCGGAAATTCCAGCGGTTCCGATTCGATACCGGGCGTAACTCCGTCGCTTTTCTGGTCGTCCCTCCAATAATTACGTCTCGCCCTTCTTCTTCCCTCGGCACACGCACTAGCAATCGTGGCTGCATGGCGGAGGTGAATTGGGCCGCTTCTGCTGCAAGGACGCGGCTGCCGTTGACCTTCCCAGGCATTGGTACTAGTAGACTGACAGAACGCATGCTTGAGCCTTGACGGTGCCCTCAAGACAAACTCAGCCCTAGTCCATTCAATTGAGTGTCCTCATCCCGGCTACCCGGACTGACACTCTCCCATGTGGCCGGTGCTGTCCCTGGCTGGAGCTCGGCTGCCGCGTCCTCGGGCCTCAGTGTCTTGTCTTTTTTTTTCTCTCGCCAGCCACTCCAATTACATCCAGGTCAAGTCCAGAAGATTCTCCATTGCCGAGCAGATTAGCTCGAACTACATCACGGTTTCGACCTCGGCAGATGGGGATCGTTTCGCGGACCTCGTCAGACGCACACCCTTCATCGGTCATTGTTAAGCAGTTCAGGCCGAAGCATCCACTTGCTATTGAACCAGGAGCAAAAGACGAGCCAGCTAAGCCCAGGCCCGCCATGGTGCATTAGCAAAAGATTGCTCAATGGACCGTTCTAGATCGCTTGGGCTATGGCGCTAGGCCCGCAGTGGACATTGTGGGCTTGGCAAGGATCAAGCATACCGTTCGATTTGTTACGGTTTGGGTGCCATCCCAGGGAGCCTTGGCAATGTTTAGCGGCTCAGAACCGCATGGGCCAAACGGAGGTCCTCGATGTGCCCGCTTAATTCCGACAGGTGCAGCAAGCATGGACATTGTGGATCGAAAAATTGGTGAACATTCTCGAAATCCGGCAGACATGGCGTGCGAGCCTGGGACAAATGCACGAAACCGTATGGGAGACGACGGGTCATTTTTCCATACGCTGCAGATGCAGCCATGCCAAACGACATGCAATTGCAATCCCTTGCTTTGTGGCAACGCGTGCCTTTGCTAGCCAAACTGAAGATGGGGTGTCGCTCCAGGGAGAGGGGTGCGTGCGCAGTGGCTCGAGCATTACACATTTTCCCCATATCCCAGGACTGACGGTTCGGGTTTCATTATCTCCAGCTCTTGAGCCAGGCTCTTGGCTGGTGTTAAGTTGTCCACATACCGTAGAAACTCGAAAGATCGACTCCGAGCGGGTCAAATATCCCACTGTAAAAGAGGCCAACAGCCAGTGAAAGCCCTTTAAGAGAGCCTCTGCAGTTCACTTAAGAACGAGAATAGAAGCGCTAAACGACAGTCAGCAATCGCTATACTGTAAATGGGAGACCCGCTCGGAGTCAATTTTTCGAGTTTCTAGGTATCTCTCGAGCCAGATGACTTCACCAATATCCTCTTCCCTCCACTTCCCTCCACTTCCCTCGGTTCAAACAGAATCTAGTAATGGTTGCTCGTCGGATTCGAGCTGACAGGTAAACCTGCTGACCAGTGGCGCCTCTGTCGCGTTCTTGTGGTTTACTGTAGGCTCCTATTACGGCTTCTGCCATGGGGCTTCGGTAACAAGAGAGGGGGACTGGTTCAAGCACGACGGGTCTTGCCAGAAGCTCCGACGCTACGGCGCCGCTTGTTTGGTGTTGGCCCGGCTCCGACAGGAGAACCACAAATGGGATCAGGAACAAGGCGTATGAATTCGTGTAGGGTAATTTGTACTAGGCAAAGCTTACATGTGGACTCGGTCATCGCTGGAAGCTTGGGGCACCCGCTAGCAGCTGTGGAATTTTACTTCGGGTTCTCGAAGCTTTGCTGGTATGATTTCCTCGAGGCTCGGGACTATTGCTCTGGGTATTCCGCATGCTCCCGTATGCGGACCCTTCTTAACAGAAAATAGAGCATTGACCATGAGAACCGCCACGGCCAATCCCCATTCCAACTAAGAGGCCCCGATGCCCTCTTTTTGGAGGTTCTTGCGTGGATGATACTAGATAAGTCGACAGCAATATATTTCCAGTTGGCTCGGGATTTGTTAGAGGTCCCATTCCACAACTTAAACACGCGCCGCCTGTACTAGCCTGCTGCAAACGACCCTTTTGTGTATGTTTTAACAGTGGCCAGGTGGGACACCGAACGAATGTCATGCCATGCCTTTTTTCGATGAGTGGTGTGGCAATGGTAGGCGCCTGATGTTATAGGGTATGTTGGCAGAAAGCACAAGCCAGGCAAGCACTTCGGACTAACATGGCATGCACACGGCGGTATCAGTACTCGTCCTGGACAGGCGCTGGGCAGCAAGGCCGGTACTTGAAGTTATTCTTGATAGGGGAGGGAATATCGAGGCGGGTGAAAGCATCACTGCATCGAGGTGTCGCTATACGGCAATTCCTCAAGTAAAACACCCCGAGGTACGGTGGGCAGATAAAACACGGTAAGTATGCAACCGCGTGGCGAAAGCACGAACGTGACGAGGCACCTCATGCAACAACAGTTGCCCATCTACTCTTTTACCTACTTGCGATGCCTCCGCGCATACCGAGGGAAAAGCGGGTAGACGCAGTCAGCCACAAAACCCCAAGATCGGGTTGAGGAAGCAGTCACATTCGTCGCGCTATTCGCCGAGCCACGATCAAAGCTTAGCCCGTCACCTTATCACAGTGACCGGAGGGGCAAGTTACCGCCAAGCCTTTAACTTCACCGGAACAAGACATGAATGGACCTGCGCCGCAGCGTCACTCACTGTTGCGTGGAAAACCTGGCCGGGGGTTAAATGGACGCTTTAGAGCAGCGAGCCGCCCTGCGGGTGTGACGGCCTACGGCACCCCGGGTTTGAGATGGCCACGGCGAGATCCAGTGGCTCCATCCAGTGCATCGCCTCTGTGCCTACAACCAACATGCAGTGACATCGCGGTCGGTGGGATGACTATTTTCGAGTAAACACTGCAGAAGGACCCCAAAATGCCGGGCAAGGAGGGAGGCATTCTCCACAAGAATCGCCGCCCCCCCTCTCCTGTTCCCGCGGGTCTTCCGCCCAATCCCTGTCAGCAATCACACCTGGGCGCTGGAGGCACATCTCCAGGCGGCATCGTAGCCGGTCCTATTGGTCGCCGTCAACTTGTCCTACCGCGGCCCCGACCAATCGCAGCACCCAGCACCTCCAAGGCGCTTACAGCCCCCATGGTCTTTCAACCTCCCATTGGTCCTCTCCCATATTGAATGGCTGCGTTCGTTGCGCGAGCTGCAAGTGTGCATGCTTGCTCGCTGGTTGGGACGGCCACCCTGCTCGCAATGCCGTGGCCCTTAAACGGCTGGCGGCCCCCTCTCTCGCCCTGCGTCGCCATTTGCGTTGCTCGCAGCTGCATTTCAGTGACAACCTCCGTCGACGACAGATAGTTGCAGGAAAGGCAGTGACAGGATCGCTTCTGCGAATGTTCCCGCTATTCGCTGCTTCGTGTCAGCCAGCGACCCCTCTATCGGTAGCTGCCTCATAACACCTGCGACGACTCAGCAAATCCGGATTGTGCCCGCGGCTATCTCCGTGCGGTTCAAGTCTCAGCGAAAGCAACGAACCGACAGTCGCCACGATGAAGGCTCCTAGCTTTCTTGGGACCTACCATCCCGTCCATCGCAGATGGCCTGAAGTGTCGAGAAAGGCGACTTGGTGGCTGATGCTTTTCGAGCTGGCCGGTCTCATCCCGTGCCTGGTCATCTTCGGCATCGCTCAGCCGGATCTCTACCGCACCGACCTTTGGCGCATCGGATACGACAACAAACTCAACTCGAACCCCAGCGAGATCGTCTACGCTTATGTTAACCACCGTCCTCTTCCTAATATACCCTTGGTCTGGTCGCGAACGTAGGTCGCTCTCACACTGTTCGCAGCGTCCGTCTGCTAACAATAGCCCAGACTCACCGACTTCAATGTGGCCATCTCGGTCGTGTCGCTATTTTTCCTCCTCGCAAAACTCATCGCCTTCATTATGCGGGGTTGGTTCCCTATTCTCGCAATCCTGATCAACATTGCCCTGGTGGCGCTTTACACCGTCAGCGTCTATGGACAGATTGGTCCCGATTACCTCGACCCCAGGTACCCAGCTCCTGTGGCATGGTACTTGCGGTATGGCTGCGACATGGCAAGGCCTTACGGAGTGTACAAGAGCTGCCAAATTGCGCAATCATCGCTTGGCTTGAGTATTTACATGCTGTACGTTGCCTCTAAAGAAGAGAAACGAGTGAACCATGCTAACCTGCTCGAACAGGGTGCTCTACCTGCTCAACTTGGGCTTCACAGCCAATGCTATGCGCCCTAACAAGGCCAATGACCTGGGTGACGAAGACGACGACGAGTATGGTCCCCAGAAGGACTTCACCACTGTGGAGATGCACGGGCTGCCATCTCCCACAGTGGGAGGCGCAGTGCCCTTTACGCCGCGAACGCAGGCTTTCTACACTCTCGATCGCACCTTACCGCTGCGGCAGGCGCAAGCGCAAGCACAGAGTGGTGATAAATTTGCTTGAGCCACAACATAGGCTGTGAGCTTAGATCCTTTGGGTGCAAGGACGTTTCTGTTCGCAATGCATGTTTAGTACCCGGTGACCTTCTGGCCTGTGATGAGTTTCAGGCTGGTTCGGTGCACAGTTCCTTGGCGTACTGGTGAATTTTAGGAGTTTTCAAGGTTTTCTGAGGGTTACAGCTGCGTCGACGCGGACCGCGAGGCAGTCATTGTTTACAGTAGACACGAGTGTAGCATCGAGCCCTCAACGATGGCAATTGCTACATGTATTGCCACTGTGCGGCGTGCGTAGTGAGCGTAAGACAATTTTCGTACTATCATGACGGGCGGTTGATGCAGACTGAGTACCTATGCATCGGATTCGATTTCCTCGTTGAACTGACGCCGTACGCAACTTATATAGGCTGCCTCAGCAGATGTGTACTGCCAAGTGCTAGAACCACGGGTTTTGTGAGAAATAGAAATTAGCATCGCTGAAAAGCACGGAAGCAAGAGAGTTCTGGAGCCTTTGAGGTTGAAGGTGTAAGATAAGGTAGTCTTGAATTTGGTAGAGGAGCGCCTCAGCTACCATTAAGGTAGTCAAGGTTCCCTTCGCAACGTCATTCACTGTATGCCCCAGTACTATGTAGCTTGAGTCGCTACGAGCTTCCCTAAGGTACTTACCCCACACCAGGTGCCTTAGCTCTGTGCCTCTGCCTTACCTCCCCCCAAAGCGATCAAATGACATGACGTTGTCCGAACACCCGCGGCATTACGAACCCCAATTGCCGTGTTCCCCATCTTTCGGAAGATCTATGATTTATTCCATCTCCTCTACTACTTCTACAACACCATGTCCTTGATCACCAGGACTCTCGCCCCCTCTGTCCTTCGACGCGGCCCACGGCTATCGCTACTAGCTGCAAGGAGGGCTTCAACCATGGCTCCAAAGGTACAACGCAAAATCCTGGCTCGCCTCTGAAGCTTGGATGCGGGCTGATATCCTCTGCGTGGTAGTTACGAGACCCCAGTCTGCTCAAGCAGGGCGTCAGCTACGTAAATGGCGAATGGCGTCCCGCGCGATCTGGCAAAACGTTTGATGTCCATGGTGCGCGCGCATGCCTAGTCCCCTCTGTGGTTAAGTTGTGATATATACTGACTGCCCGCCACGATGCAGACCCAGCCTCTGGTGACCTTATTGGCAATTGCGCCGAGTTTGACGCACAGGACACAGAGGTGGCCATCGACGCCGCCGCAGACGCTTTCTCTTCATTTCGCACCACCACTGGCAGGGAACGCTCTAAGCTGTTGCGCAAGTGGTATGACCTCATGGTTGAGAACTCTGAGGACATTGCCAAGCTCATCACCTTGGAAAATGGAAAGCCCTTCGCCGACGCCAAGGGCGAGGTGACTTATGCCGCCAACTTTTTTGAATGGTTCAGCGAGGAGGCACCGCGTGTATATGGTGACACCATCCCGTCCAGCATCCCCGGCAATCGAATCGTCACTTTGAAGGAACCCGTTGGCGTGTGCGGCCTGATCACGCCGTGAGAACTCCTAACCGGATCATTCATCTCAGAAGAACCGAAAAAGCTGATTGAAGACATAGGTGGAACTTCCCTGCCGCCATGATCACAAGAAAGATCGGCCCCGCATTGGCCGCGGGCTGCACAGTCGTTTGCAAAGCTCCTGGCGAGACCCCGTATACGTCTCTCGCTCTCGCTGAGCTGGCGCACCGTGCCGGAATTCCCAAGGGCGTTGTTAATGTTGTCACCTCGCTCGAGAACACCCCAGAAGTTGGCAAGATCCTGACCACCTCTCCCATAATAAAAAAGGTGTCGTTCACTGGGTCCACTAACGTAGGGAAACTTCTCATGCAACAATCCTCGGGAACATTGAAAAAGCTGTCGCTCGAACTTGGAGGCAACGCGCCCTTCATCGTTTTTGATGATGCAGACGTAGACGCCGCGGTGGCCGGAGCCATTGCTTCCAAGTTCCGATCTTCAGGCCAAACCTGTGTCTGCGCCAACCGTATCTACGTACAGGAGGGAATTTACGATGAGTTCGTGCAAAAGTTTGCAGACAAGGTCAAGGGCTTCAAGGTTGGCAAAGGCTTCGATGAGGGCACCACTCATGGCCCCCTCATCCATGAGCGTGCCGTTGCCAAGGCCCAGTCGCATATCGACGATGCCCAAAAGAAAGGAGGTAAGGTTCTTGTGGGCGGGCAAAAGTTGCCGGATTTGGGCTCGAACTTCCTTGCACCCACTGTCATTCGGGATATGACGGGCGATATGGCGCTAGCTTCGGAGGAAACGTTCGGACCTGTAGCGGGCCTCTTCCCTTTCAAGACTGAGAAGGAGGTGGTCGACCTCGCAAATAGGGCCGAAGTCGGACTGGCCGGCTATTTCTTCTCACGAGACGTCGAGCGCATATACCGTGTTGCCGAAAGCCTGGAAGTGGGCATGGTCGGTGTGAACACGGGCTTGATCTCGGACGCAGCAGCGCCGTTCGGTGGCGTGAAGGAGAGCGGTTTTGGTCGAGAGGGGTCAAAATACGGCATCTCCGAATACCAGATTGTGAAGACAATCACGTACGGTGGCATGGGAAAGCCTTTACAGGCTTAAGCTCGGCTCAATAAGTGTTGATGCACCAAGAGCGCGACCTGGCTTGAAGCATACTTTCCCGCTTGTACACTTCGAGGTTGTGTATCTGTACTTGAGATATTCAAGATGAATAAGACCAATAAACGGCCAAAAGGCAATTTGGGAAAAGAGAAGCTTAAGAACCACTACGACTCCTCTATGTAATCATACTGCATGACTGCCTCCGTGTTCGACCAACCGAACAGTTAAGATAATACAAGAGGATTTGTTCGGTGCTGTATCAGGGAAAGAAGATCCAAGGAAAAGAAGAGGGAAAAAAATTAGGAGAAAAAGTGGAACAAACTTGCAAAAAATGAAGCGCTCAATGAGCGAGAGGATGTGACCGTAGCAGGGTTCGAACCTGCGACCTTTTGCGTAGACATTTGAAATGAATGTAAAGCAAACATGCCTCCACTGCACCATACGGCCGTGGTAGTTACTTGTTAGTGACGCCAGAACATATAGCATATGAACTCTGCAGTCCGTCTGCACACCTTGTCGAACGCGCACATACTGCTCTGTTCGTCTACTTTGCTTGCTTGTTTATGCTACTTTCGTTTTGTCAAAGTACACAGATGATAATGGGTGTATTATTGTGTGTATCTGCTAAGATTGGCTTGGAGTCTTTCTTGCAAAACGGCATATCTGCCTAGTTGGTCTCTCCGTTGCCGGCATAGCATACTCCCCATGTTGATTTCTCGAAGAGCCATGGACAGCACGAGCTTATTCCTACTAAGAGACATAATTACTTATAGAAAGGTACAGAACATGGTATAGTCGATGAGCAACTGCTTGTCGCTATAAGGTAGATTGTTTTCGTACAGAGGGGGCGCAAAGACTGGCGAGCGTGAGCTGATCAAGCTCTTATCTTATCGCCAATTTTCAGCATCGCATCGTTTTCCCAGAATCGGATCTGGGTTCTTTGCGAAACGTCACGTTTGACAAGCAAGCAATTGGCACAATGGCATTTCCACGCAGCTCGAAACTCACAGCGCGAGGCATCCTACTGCTGGAGAGCTCACAACGGTAGGCCTGCTCCTTCGTACAAGCCTAATACATGTTGCAAACCAAGCAATCCCTCGCTTCCACGTTGTGTTGACTGACTTACGTGGGCTACGTTGCAGAACATGGCTTCAAGGCCCTGCTCCCCGACAGCTTGCGGTCCCTAGTCGATCCTCGGTCCGAACCGCTCCCATAATCGCGGCCCGGTGCTTCAGCTCGTCCCCCTCGCTCTACAAGAAGCGCGGCAAAGTCGCACCCGCCACCAACAGTTCCAAGCCCGCAGGTTCAGACAAGAATCAGCAGGCCGCTTCCTCAGGGAAAGGATCGGGCGCCGAGGTCGACCCTCTCGACACCTCCCCGTTGACGTCCGCCTTCACCTCCGTTGACGCCCACCACAAGGAGCAGCTGCAGACGCTGCTCCGCGGCGGCCGCTTCAACCCCAACAGCCTTGGCGCGCTCCCGGTCAGCGTCAAGGACGAGGCCGATGAGGCCGGCGGCACGCGCATCTTCCCCCTCCGCGAGCTCGCCCAGGTGGTCCCCCGGTCCGGCAGCCGCACCGTCTCGCTGCTGCTCAACGACCGCGCCTACATCAAGCCCGTCATGTCCGCCGTGCAGGCCAGCCCCGAGTACAACCAGCAGCCCCAGCGCTCCGAGGACAACGAGCTCGAGCTGCTGCTCAAGGTCGAGGCCGAGCGCGCCGACGATCTCGTCCGCCTGGTCAGGGAGAACACCCAGGCATGGCGCGAGCAGATCCGCCAGGCCAGGCGCAAGCACGACAAGGTCCTCAAGGACGCCAAGAAGGGCGGCCTGCTACCCGACGTGCTGCGCGCCGCCGAGAAGGAGGTTCAGAAGATCCAGGACCAGAAGATGAAGGAGATTGACGACGAGGAGAAGAAGATGGTCAAGCAAATCGGGCAGAGAAAGGCGTAGAGTGGCCGCCCCCTGCGCAGAAAGGCCTTTGGTGGAACGAAGCTTTTCATGTATTTGGCCTACGTGGGCATTTTGTATTACCCTATTTCAAGTCTTATATCCATCATTGCCACGAATGCAATGAAGCAAGCAAAAGTAGGGCGAACTGAAAATTGTACAGTATATTACACATCATGACATACACATGCTACTTTATCAATACCCTCCCTTCTCTTTTGATCCAAGTCTGTTTATACACAAGTTCTTCCTAAGGCGTCTTCTGAGCTCGAGGGGCTTTTTTGCCGCCCTTGGTTAACAAGGATGCAAGCTTCTTCTCAAAGCTGTTGACATCCTTCGTAGAGTAGGTCTCAGAGCGCAGGTGCCAGAGCCTCGACACCCCCATGGCGTCCTTGGCGGACTGGGGCCTCTCGTAGTTGCCCTGGATGGACTGATCGATAATGACCTTGCGAATGGCTTTTTCGGCGTCCTTGATGATGGGCTTTTGCGCGCCCTCGGGGCAAGCGGCCTCGCCTGTAGCCTGCTGGCGCTGCTCCTGGAGGTATTGCTCGGCCGCCTCCTTCTCCTGGATGCTGGCGAAGAAGCGGATTCCGGCCTGCTCGACATCGTTGGCCAGGTTGCGCGCCTGAAATCCCTGCGGCGTGCCAATGTGGTCTCCGGGAGCAAAAGCATGGAGATTCTGCATAACGGTGGCTTGGCGGCTGGCGCTCGTACTTGCCATGGCCGGCATGAAATCTTTGAGTGATTCAACTGTCAAGGAGGGGTGGTAGTAGGTTGGGGCTCCGAAGCGGACAAGTCCGTCAACCTGTCGCATGGCCCGATCCCGTCCTCTATTGGAGGCCCGACTCTCAGCTTCGTTCTTGTCCTTGTCCTCCTCTTCGCCGCGTCGTCGGTCGCTTCGTGCACCACCCCTGCCTCCACGGCCACCACGTCCGCCGCGTCCCCCACGCCCTCCACGAGCAGTGAAGTTGGGACTAAATCCGGATCGCCCTGTCATGCCGCTGAATCGGTTGCCGCCCGTGGGAGATTGAGCTCGTCCATCGGTCTGGCCAGCAGCCCCAGGGGCGCCTCGTCCTCGACCTCGCAATCCTCCCCTGACCCTGGGAAGGCTGCGGATGTCGAGCACCTTGGGCTGCGAGGCGCCGGCGGTACCACCGCCGCCAGGGGACCGTCCCGCCGCAGAGTCGCCTCGGCCCCTTGGCAGAGAGCTGAGCTGGGCTGCGGCGGCTCGGGCGCGTTGCCGATGCGGTCGCTGATCTGGGTTTGGGTTGGGGCTCTCATTATCGGCGGCCAGTGATTGTGTGGTCGAGAATTGCTGGAAGTAAGACTTCAATGCGACACCTGTCTGCCCCAGCTCTGGCCTCGTCCGGCCGTAGACCGAACGGAGAGCTTGCCGATTCATAATTGCCGATTTGTCGTGCTGGACAGATCTATGAGTTGCGTTTTCAGATGCTCAGGGTCGCGGTAACCAAATTTCTCCAGTATGAATGACTAAGCAAACAGGCACTGATCCACTACAGGCAAAGGAACGCAAGCAAGCGGCTAGCAAGGGAAGCGGAAAACAGGCACAACAAAATCAGAATATTCTCACCAAACAGCATGATAAATAGCGGCTTTTCTGGCTAATTGAAATATTAAATTCAATAGAATTAATGTGTTGAGATACTCACCAAGTATAATTCTCCATTAGATATTTATGAGTTTTATTTTACAATATGATCCGGCTGAGTCTTAGTCGTAACAAACGAATGTGTAGAACGGCGCTTGTTTTTCGTAAACCGCTTGGCAAAGTACCTAGGAGTGCCTACAGTTGTATTGTACCTTGGGATTCGAACAGCCGCTCTGGAGCACGAATTGAAGACCTGAATCTCGCTCTCTTTATTCTGTGCAGTTCACCATTCTCATGTGCACTTTGTCTGGATCATCATCATTTGCAACAGACTTCAAAAATGGAGAAAAATTGATCGTCTCATATTATACCCCGACAATAACCCACCGCTGATTGGCCTCACACTTGTGCTATCAATACGGATGCTTGCAAGAATACAATTGTCAACATATGCGGCCAATCCCTCTCTTGAATCAATAAACCAGGAAAAGCCCTTGTGCCCCCAATCCCATCCCATCTCAAAGTAAAACCATCACACCGGAAGTCCTCTTCTCGTCCTATTTCAAGTTCAAGAGACCAACTCCAGATTGTGGAACCCGGACATTGGTGTAGTATTTGTCCTATATTCGTCTTATTAACCGAGTGGGGCCATTTCTGGTTCTCGGCTCGACTACCTAGTCGATGACTTCGAAAGGAGTAAAGCAAGATAGGTCGAGACAAATTCTGTATACGGGTTTCATCCCGTGGTGAAGATGGTGGTCGATCAATCCAAGCTTAGACCCGCTTTCCAGCGGTCGTAATAATTCTTTGTTGTTTTCTCGAAGAATTTCATGAACCCGATAGCTTAGGGGGCTGAACAATGTATATCATTCCCAAGTGTTGATCGGATGACTTCGTATTTCGTGTAATCTCAGGCCCGTCTCGTAAGAAAGGTAATTTGTGGTTTGCAACATAAGTATAAGTCGTTATACACTTTGCGGCTGGACGCTGGCAGGCTAGGAGAGAGAGGTTAGTGCCGAGGCCATCGGCAGAGTCGTGATAGCACTTACAGGACTGTTGAGCATGTGCTGTCGCTTACTGCGACCTTTCTTGATGTGGCTCTTCAGAGCACTGGAATCCAAGGGTTTCAGAAGCTCAAAGCTGCAAAGCAGCTCAGACGAGACTGACATGACGGCCCCCCAATTATCAAATTCTCCGCAGTACTAGGCTTGGTTAGTATTGATTCAAAATAAATGCAAGGACGGGGAAGGAACGGCTCACATTAGGTGCACTAAATACCGTAACCAGGACGCGATCATTGAAGAATTCATAGCCATCTTCGACAACCATGTGCGCTCGGCAAATGAGATCAAAGTCATGGACAGCTAAGAAATCGGTAATGACTCGTTTTCCGAAGCAATAACTGACTCCCCTCTCATTGGCTTCCCAATCAGACTCCATGTCCGCTGGATCAGACCATAGAAGATCGTTTAAGAGACCGTAGTCGGGAACGTCAGTCGGTCGAGCAATGTTGCGAATATCGTCCATGTGGCTCAATGCAGGTGAAAGACCGCCATGCACGCAAAAGATTTTTCCAGCCACGATGGCCGCAATGGGTAATGTGTTGAACGTATCGACAAACGTCTTCCAGATCTTGACGTTACACCTCCGCTTGCATTCATCATAAAACCCGTAGACTCTGGTGACGTTGGCACATTCGTGGTTGCCTCGAAGCAGGAAGAAATTCTCTGGGAACTTGAGTTTATAGCAAAGCAGAAGGAGAATCGTCTCGAGTGATTGCTTGCCTCGATCGACGTAGTCGCCAAGGAAAAGATAATTCGCCATGGGTGGAAAGCCACACATTTCAAACATCCTGATAAGATCAGTGTATTGTCCGTGCACATCGCCCACAACCTTGACAGGTGCGTCCAGTTCCAACAGAGCAGGCTGAGAGAGGAACACTTCTCGAGCACGCTGGCAAATGGCGACAATCTCGGCGTTCTTGAGGCACACACTCTTGGTTACTTTTCCGGCGTATCCGGCGTCCAAGAGCCTCTTGATGAAGTCATCCAGGTCAATGTCCTTGATTTCTGACATTGCAACATTGGCATTCGAGTCCGTCTTGCCGGCTTCTTCAGAAGCAGTCTTCCTGATGGGATTAATTGGATTATCTCGCTTGACTAAGATGGGTTGCCCAGGAGACTGCATGTGCGTGTTGACGCTGGCGTTGGCGGATGGCGGCTGATCAGACACATGATCAACCTCGCCAGAGGCCTGGGCTGCCTCGACATTGTGGACCCCGCCCTTGATCGTGCTTGACTGCACTGGAGACGGCGGAGGTTGGTCGTCGATGACGGGTGAGTCAATGGGTGACTGGTCGCCCAGAGATTGCCGGAGGGGGGGTAGGTCGCTGCGACTAGCCCTCGAAGCGCTGGAGCGTCCGCTCTTGCCTGATCGCACAGAAGCCGCGTCGGCGGCCTTATCTCCAGAGCCCTCACCGTTGGATAAGAGTGTCGAGTTCCGGGGGCTGTCCGTCTTGGCACTGCTACCCGGTATCTTGGATCGTAGGGATCGGAAAGACCGTGACGATTCTTTAGTATCAGATCTGCTGAAGGACGGATAGGACTGCAGAGGCGGTTGGCCAGCTCCAGCGCCGGAGCCCTTTGGTGGGGAGCCGCCATCCTTGGAGTTCTGGTTACCCATAATGGCGTGGTATTGGGATCACAGGGGTGCGAGGGAGGCGCGACAGGCTGTCTTAAAAGTCGCGTGGTGGCGCGGATTTGTCTCTTCGCCGCGCAGGCCGACCCTTATTGTCTCACGAGGCCGCACCGTGAGTCCCTGTCAATGGATTTGGGTGGATGATTTGTGGTGACTAACCCGGTCTTATGGAGGATGGAACAATCGACCGAGGACAGTAACAAAAGGAGATCGTTGACCCCTTGGTGCGTCCGTCTTGTGAGTCTTAGGCGAGCGCCTCGTAAAATTCGACAGTTTGAAGGGATATGGAGGGTTAGGTGAGGATGACGTCGTGGGGGCTTGTGCCAGAAAGACCTAGCCGAGCCGAGCGGAGTGGAAGCTGCGGGCTGGAGATACTCGGCGATAGGAGCGAATAGCAAGAAATCCACACGGTCGGGACTGCGGGATCGGACGCTGTAAAGATGGTAGAATGTCAGCTTGCTACGCGCTATATCTCCGGGAAACGAAAATCAGAAGTCAATAGCATTTCCAATGCACCTGCGGGAGGCCGCTGTGAAGAGAATTTGACCAGAGGCTGTCGCGGGGTGGGGACAAAGTTGGGGACGGTATGGCCTTGACGACAGCACAAGGTCCGGAAGGGCAAAGTACCTGCAGATCTCAGAATGGCTTTGAAGCGACGCTGGGAGTTGAGAAAGTCTTCACGGCGAGAGGAGATACGCGGGGAAAAGTCGAAGTCTAATGTCTTGGGACGAAATCTGGCTGTGGCAACGGCGCCAGCGGAGAAGCGTTGACCAGCCGAAGGGACAGGCTTTCAAGGCAAGGCAAGTCAAAGCTTCGGTTTAGGCCGGGATGGAAGAAAGCGCGGGCGAAAGACAGCACAGCCGAACGAAAGGGTAATGAACCGTAGGTGTCTAGCGCTCGGTGGCACCGGGGCGCACGAAATGGGGGAGGAGTCTGCAGGGTCCTGGCGGAAGCAAGAAGGCTCCGAGCAGAAGTTACGACGGATCGTTTGGTCGGCGAACAGGTTCGAGGATGGAGATGCGAGAAGTGTGTCGGCTAGCAAAGCTCGCCTCATGGGTTAGATACATTACCTCGATGATTACTTAAGGTTCTCGGGTGAAGCCAAGCAGCGCCGAAACGGACGACTTGCGCTGCAACTACGGAGACCAGTGCCCTGTATAGTGCCCCGTGATGCTTACCTTAGGCATTGGTTGGCTAATTGGTTGATTTTAAGGTAGCTGGCGCTGCAGCCCCGCTAGGCTGGTGCGGTTCAGCGGCGAAAAGGCCAGTGGGACACAGGCAGCCCCACCTCCGACATGAGATACCACACTTTAAACTTCCCCGATTGCCCATCGCATCATACTCATACCTCATCTCGTGGTGAAGCCCGAACAACATAGTTCGCCACTGGCAACATGCGCAAGGAGAACAGGAACTAGACCTTAGAATACCCTGCAGTCTGGGAAGCGCGCGCCCACACATGGGGGATCGCAAGCATGGTTTCCTTGCTGACGCCAGCTTTCCGCCCGCCAGGCCAGCGAAGCCTCGTACCAATCCTATTGGGCAGCAGCGAGACTTGGCAACCTAGCATTTGGGGAGCTATGCTCATTCCAGTTTCACAACCGTTCGTTATCGTCGGTGAGAGATTGCATCTAACTGCTTGTTTGTTCCCCCTTACAACTGACCATCAACCATCAAGAGTGCAAGGACCGCTGCGACACGCAATCGGCCAAGGCATGGCGAGACGCGACTCGTATAAAGCTTCGATGCGTAAGCTGGAGCTTGAGCCCATCGAATCAGAACGGAATCACCCAGTTACAAGGGGCAGCACTAGCACACCCGTGGCATGGCCGAGACTACTTAGCTTCGCAGGTCGTGCCCACCATGCTAAATGGATGGTGACGGTACCTGCAGGCGTGTTCGCCATGCGATTGTGGGCCCGATACTGCATCATGTGCCCGTTCCGTGACCTACTATGTAAATGAGAGATCGAACGAGCCCATCAAGCGAGGCCTTGACTACCCTGCAAAAGCAGAGGCAGACGTAACTAAGAAGCTGGCTTGCGAACACCGCTGCCGTCTGGGCCAAGAGTTGGCGCGTACCTGAACCGAAAACGGCCAGAAGAGTGAGTCGCAGCCATGCGCATTTGTTTCGGTGCCTGCCTAGATGTGTAGAGGATCTGGAACAATTTCACTTGACGCCTCTTGGCATGCCGAGAGCGGAGCAGACGTTGCCGTATTGTGAGCTCAAAATG
The DNA here is from genome assembly GCA_003012165.1 of Paramyrothecium roridum. NCBI lineage: Eukaryota > Fungi > Ascomycota > Sordariomycetes > Hypocreales > Stachybotryaceae > Paramyrothecium > Paramyrothecium roridum. The sequence continues at coordinate 16,196 of PXOD01000874.1, forward strand.
TGGTCATAAATCAACTCGCCTAGCTTTTATCACGGACGTGTGAGCCACCCATTGGGCGCGTCATTCCACGCTGCCGGAGCTGCCCTCGGGGCAGTTCCGGCGCTGTGGGCCGAAATCTCAGCTATGCGAGGATAAGGCCTGAGCCACTAAGATGACGGCAAGCTGGTCGCATGAGCTTGAAGCAAGACACGAAAAAGTCGGGCTGACGACTTGGTTGGTCTCTTTAGGTCACATGATACTATTCCGCAGTATTCTAGAATTCTGATTATGCGAAGCTGTGCTACCAACTGGTGAGTCAGAAAGACGGCAAGCGGTTAGCAAAAAAAAAAAAAAAAACACCACAGACTGCAAAACCACTAATACACTAATAAATCATATAGT
>PXOD01000875.1:0-28822 GCA_003012165.1 Paramyrothecium roridum
AAAAAAAAAAAAAAAAGACCTGACGCCGAGATTCAATGCAGGGTATGTTCGAAACAGGAAAGACTTGGGCCGAATCCTCTTTTCCGTCGCCGTTAACCCCGGATTTCCTCTTGAGCAACTCCGTTAACTAGTTCCAGGAAGCAATAAATGAATAGAAAGGCAATTTGCCCGTTGGTCAAAACTTGCCCGGGCGACCGTATACGTCTTGTGAAGGCCTGGCTGGCCTGGTCCCCATCATGATTAGACGCTGATCATGCCGAGATCGTCCTCCTCTAATTCCAGCATTTCATCTGCCTGAGCCGAGAACCTGCCTCGGAAATCAAGACCCAACTCCGCCCGCACCTCCCGCTGTATCTGCAGAAAATAGCTTCTGAGGCTTCTCAAGCCCTTGAGAAAGCCATTGTCCGGCTCGTCCGGATGTTGTGGAGGGCAGGCGTTACCTTTAACTCGGTCCAACGGAGTGAAGCTGTTTGCGAAATCTGCCATTTTGAAGTCAATCTCTCCACGGTTCTTCTTCCTTCGCCTCGAAGTCTCCTCGGTATCAGTGGCTACATCCGTCATAGAGTCATAGGCGGTCTCGTAGTCGGTCCCTTCTTCCGCCACATCACCGTCGTAGAACATGAGGAGGCTAGCGGCGTAAAATCGATATCCACGGAGGCCACGCACAATTTGCTCCAACTGCGCGAGCTTTCGCAAAACGACTGGTATGTGGCGTAAAATGCTTGTCAAATCCACTCCGTTATAGAGGAAGCTTTGCAAGGCATCCTGGAACTCCCTGCCAGCCTTAATTTCTCGACCAAAGTATTTGTCTTTGAACTCGTAGCTCTGAGTCTGAGCATTCCAAGCTTGTAGTCCACAGATGCGGACCCCTAGTTCGCGCGAGGTTGTCCTCCTGCACTTTTCCTGTTGGGACTTTTGCTTTTTCGGGGTAGCATCCACTCCGTACTGGCGAGTGCCCATTTTAAGATCCATCATGCATGGTCGTCTCATCCCAGCGGTCAAGTCCTCGAGCAATAGGAAGTACTCGACACGATCTTGTTGAGTCTTGGCCTCCTTCGGGTTGACTGGTCGCGGAACTGGCCTGAACTCCATGTTCGGGCTGGGCAGCTCAGAAGGAGCTGCGGAGCCTTCTACAGAGTGGGCAAGGCTGAGCGACGAAGGGTGGTACCCTGCATCACCGTTCAAGTCCACTTGCCTCTTCTCGCCTGAGATTAAAAGATCCTGCAATGGGCCGACTTCACTATCGCCTCTGTAACCAGCGTCGTCGGCTTCCTCGAAATACTTGAGATCTCCTCGAGACTCCTGAACATCCTGCGGTTTCCGCCGCAACCCGCCTGCAGAGTATCGGCGCTTTTTCTTCACCGCCATGTTCATTTTGATGATTTCTGGCTCGGGTGCACTTGTTCCGGTCACATCTTTGACATTATCGGCAACCCTTGGATCAGGTCGCAATCTGTTGATGTCAGGTCCAAGATCACTATGAGTTTGCGCATAGAACGAAGGTTTTGGTGGTGGTGGTGACGGTGACGGTGGCGCCGCGGCCTCTGGCTTGGCTTGTTCAATGCCTGCCATCACTACATCGGAGCCAAGTAAGAGTGCGGGGTCAGAATTAGTTGAGCGCAGTATCCTTTGGATTGCTGGACGAGGAATTGACCTCTGATGTGGTCGTCGATGCTTCTGGACTTCCACGGGTTCCTGCAAGAAAGCATCATTGAAAACCTCATTTCGCAAACGTTTATTGACAGTCGTTGCACCCCAACTGTTGGGTCTCTCCTCTAGTTGTGGTCTGTGCAGGAGTGGTGATTGCTTTGTCGGCGTTGGGGTCTTAGTATGTGAGGCACTCCGGCGTCGTGCTGAAGTTGGTGGTGGTGTTGGCTGCAGTAGATTGCGTGGCAAAATGTGACGATTATCGACAAATGTGACCGTGGGCACTTGGACGTTGGCGTTGGCAAGTGACTGGCTCACCACCCGCGCCGGCGTGGGAGTCAACGGAGGCTCTGCATGATCTCCATTGGAGACAACTTCCTGGCCGATGTTTTTGCCTTCAATGGCAGCCTGCTCACGTATCTTCCTCCTTTCGGCCGCAGCAATCTCCTCCTTCTTCACTGTGCTGCGCCGGCGTGGCTGTTTCTGAAATGTGACATTAAGTACACCAATATACCTGGGAAACGTGTTAGTCGAGCGGTCGAGAGACGCAGCAACGCTACTGAACCAAAATGACATTTTGCGTTTTCCTTGATGTTGACAAAAACACAGGTTATGGCTTACCGGGGAAGAAAAGGCAGTAGTTCACGATGATATCGCTCGATAATCTCATAAAATTCGTTCTCCCGATTGTTGAGCTGCTTACAGACGGCTCTGCGCGAGAATCGCCATATAGTAGTGTGCCCACCGACTTGGTGCTTGTACGGAATAAGCTCAATCGCTTCCAAGGGCTGCGGCTCGTGGTGTTGATGTTCATGCACATGGTCTTCATATTGCGTCACATTTTCTGGCGGCTGGGGGATGGTGCGTTTGGTTACTTCAGATGGATCCTCAACGGCTATCTCATCACTTTCAGGGAGTGGCAGTTTGGTAGGAGCATTTGCGGAGAGGTTATCTCCTGAGCGCCGATGTGACAGCTCGACGATCTCAGCATCATCTTCATCTCGAATTTCTGGTTCAGGTTCATCGGCTTTCACCAGCCATGGATGTGCTCCTTTCGACTGCGATTGTGCTCTCTTCCGCGGGACATGCCCGGGGTCGGCATGCCCGTCTTCAATTACGCGAGATTCAGGCAGTTCTTGATGTGGTAAGAAAACGGCGGAGGAAATCTTTTCCTCTCCAGACTCATCCGCATCGACATCGTCGTGCAAGTGCCCCGCTGCAACAGTGTCGCTCGGTGGCCGCCACTCCTCTCTGTGTCCCGATGGCGCCGGGCCCACTTCACCGGGCGAAGACGTCCGATTATCCTCTGCAAATGCATCATGTGCATCGTGTGCTAGAGGCGGCTTAGATTGACTGGGATGAAGGGTGGAAATAGGTTCACTAGCAACACCACCCGTGCGAAGGGTGAAGTAGTCAATTGCTGTTCCCGAATCCCCACCTGTGGCCATCGTTGGCGTTCGAGACTGCAAATTTTGATCCTCGATTGAAGTGTGGCCATGATGTTGAGACCTGTTTTGAGAGAGATGCGGGACGTCTGGACTGAGTTTCGCTGGAGATTGTTGCCCCTCCTCTAACGTGGGCGTCAACTTCTCTCGAGGAAACGTTTTGGCCTCTCTTCGGCGGGCCTTGTCGTCTGGTAGGGCTTCTTTGAAGAAGCGTAGGCTGTAGCTCGCTTTTCGACTTCGTGCGTTGTGTTCCATGCCAGCCATAACCTCGGCCACAGATTGCTCCACCAAGCCATCCTGATCCGCGCTATCTCCTGAGCCTATTGACCATATCTTCTCGGTTTTCTCCGGCCCTACTGTGAAGCGGTGTTCGGGCAGCCTTGGCCTGTTCTGAGATCGAATATCAGCAAAGCCATTATCATCCCCTGCGCGCTGGAACCGAAGCGCATCTTTACTGATCGTGGAGTTTTTCTCAATGTCCAGTGCGCTGGACGCGCTGGGCGTGGTTGAATATGAAAATGCCCGCGATTTCTGGTTATCTGCGGGTTTCCGTTCACGCTCGAAAGAGGTGGGTGGACCACCCTTGGTTTGATCAATGAATTCTCGCCGGTCCAACAGCATTTCCCTAATATTTGATAGAGTGGATGGTGTATACGAGGGCACACTGACTGCATCCCTCATAACCACGGTCGGGGACAAGGGAGCGGCAGCAGAGGCCGCCATGGCAGGAGCCTGTGGAGTACCGTGTCGAGATTGGGTTACGGAAGAGTTCTCGCCATATTGTAGCGTAGCATGTTGAGAGTCGCCAGCGGTGGTAGAAGAAGTAGGATATTCGGTGCTGGCGCGCTCAGGTCCTTGCTGAGCTTCTTCGGTTTCAGGACTGGCGCAGATATCGCCCGGATCGGAGATGGAAGAAGACGGCGTCGACGAAATATAGGTGGTATCTGCTGTCGGTTTCGCGGGCCTAGTCTTGTTACTGCTATCTCGCGTCTCCTTGGTTGGTTTGGAGGAGGCGGCCTGGGGTATGCCACGAGCAGAAGCCAAAGCTTGGGTTAACAGCGAAGGGCCAGTCTGCTTTCGAAGGCTGCCCGAGGTGGGTGGGCCAGCAGGGGCTTTATCTGGACGGCCATCGCCAGGCTGGCTCTGGCTTGAGAGGCTTGTCTCATCTCCCACAGAAGGTAGTAGAGGCGGCGGCGACGTCGCAACGTGCGCAATGACCGGGGGTGGTGTGTCGGTGCCCTCAGCAGACACGTCCGGGGGAGGGTGAGCCTGTCGATCGGGAGGGTGTGGGCCGCTCACCGGTACAGCGGGTGCGGCATTTTCGGACTGGGAATGCGGGCTGGACATGAGGTAAACATCTGGGAGGGACAACAGGGGCGGAAACAGGAGCGACGAGAAAGGGGAGGGGGGAGAGGAGAAGAGAGACGAAGAGGGAGAGGATTTTGTGAGTGTGGGAGCAAGTGGGAGAATTGATTCGCGGCCGACGGTGCAGGACAAAAATGTGTGACAAGAAGGTGAGGTCAAGGCAAGGTACGGCCCAAGTAGAAATGAGACCAAGGTGTTAGTGGGCAGGTAGCCGGTACCGAGGCATGCACGTGCACGGAGGTACGACAGTCCGTATTTTCTACTTTTGTGGGCTGCCGCAGGAAGCTCGTGGCACATTGGCGGGGTCATGGGAATGGGGAATTTCATCAGTACCCTGACTGACGCAAGAGCGAATCAATCAGACAACTTGTCTACGTCTACCTTGATCCAGAGGCGCGCGTGCGAAGGCAAAGTCAAGGGATTGGAGGGAGGGACAGCCACGCAACTAAAACACCAAGCATTGTGCCCCATGCGTATCTCCCCCCTTATACTGTACCCTTCATGCATGTCTATCTCCCGTGGGCGCACATGTGCTGTTGGCTGTGTTGGACTTACCCAGGTGTGCCCCCGTCAACGAGCCCAACATTCTTATCTCCACGGATTGCTTGATTGTGTGGTGGACCAGTGAATGCTGACCGCCTGGTCCCCGATTCGCCTGTTGCACATGTACCATGGCATGGTAAGGTATGGGATGGGGCTTTCGGCGCAGCTTATCTACGTTTGCTTGATAACAATGTGCGGCCGGGACCCGGTCCGAGCCCATCGGGTAATGGAGACTGCCACCTTGATGTGCTGCACCAATGCACCCTGGGCTAGCATGAAGTGGTTGCGCTTCTGTGATAAAGGACTTGTAGAGCATCAGGGACGCCTTGGCTTCTTCTGCTGGGGGTCGGTCGCGAACGAAGCGGACACCTACCCAATCAAAGTGGCGACAGTACACGAAATCATTTCAGATAAAATAAAGTAGGCACACCTGGCTAGCGATGTTGAGGTTGATACAGGAGACATTTGAAAGACGTAAACGGCGGCCTGGGCTGCCGTCACTGGGAGCCCAGCATTTGGGCCACAAGGCCAGGCCGCGGGGTTCTAGTGGCTCGCAGCCAAAACCTTGGTTCTGGGGGAGGGTCTCCCCTTGTGCCTTTTAGGTAAAGGCGGTAGACTGGTACCCTCGCTGCCACCAGATTTAAGAGCCGGTACTTGCAGGATTGGCGGAGAGCCCTACAAGTTTGGTTTCCCACACCGTCTCGGTACCGGGGAAGGGATGTGCCGCTGGTGCAGGTACGATCTCAAGCTCATGCTGCAACAAAAGCAAGCGGGTGCCCTGAGCGCTGCCCCTTCAGCCACGGCCACTGGAAATTTCCTCCACTCATCGTCGGGTTTTGCATGTTTAGCCCTGTCGTCCGCTTGGCCGGCGCCAGCGTTGCGTTGCGTTGGCTCCCAAGCCAAGCCCTACCTAGGGACCTAAACACCCACCGGGGAGTAAATGGTTGCAAGTATCCGGAAGGTACACGGCAACGCAGACTTTCCGGGCCTCCGCCGGGATCCACTTATTCGTTCCCGCTACCGCTTCTTTGGCCTTGGATTCGTAGGAAAACTGCATCCCTGATGCGATCCACGTGTGCTCGGCTGGCTTCCCGATTATATCAGTTCTCGAAAACGTGGAGCGTGCACGGATTCTAGACGAACTCTAGGGGCAATTGCCCTTCTTGTCTCATTCATTTCTATGCTCGGCCTCCTAGAATTTGCCAACTCCACAATGTTCGGCATCTTCCTTGGCCAGTGGCTCTGCTGTCTAGGATGGTGCCACTATCATGTATTCATACCAGTGTGACACGCGTCATGCAAACCTGCAGGCGATTGGGCAACGAAATATACCGACCGCAACCAGCGATCATGGACAGATTACCGTGAGCTCTAACTTCTGAAACTGCAGAATTATACTTCCAAAGACGGGGGAGAGGGATCTCCGGTATCAATATATGGAAACAGTTCAGCTAACTCATAGCCCGGTTGAGCAACTCACCAATTGTTCTCATGACCCTGTATCCACGTTGGTGACACTAATTTACAACATAATTGTGTTCGTGCATGCACCGCTACAAACAGAAACATTTCTTCAAGTCCTCGATGCACTGACCCGAATAGCACCGCTCATTGTCGATCAATCTCATATCAAACTTCACACCGCCTCAAATAATCTACGTCACTCAATAACAAGACATGCGCAGCACGGATCATTCGGGAAAAGGCACTGCCCCCTCAAGCCTGTGCTGTCCTTCACACGCTCTCACGTGAACCATCCTTGCTGTATGTCCGTTTGATGAACCAGAATATTCAGTTTCATATATGCTTATAGTCACATGACATCCCTCATGTTGCCACACGGCCATCCCTGCCATTCTGGATGGCATTGTTGCCAAGCCTGTAATCACGGCATGGTCTCATTCGGCTAACACAGAAGTAATGCTCGTCGCGCGAATCTTCAATCAAGTCTTCCTTCATTTTGACTAGAGGATGAAGCATTTCTCGAAAGGTTTGAGCCTGGGTGCTACTCATAGCTTGTAGCTTGAAAGGCTAATATCAAATGACCAATTCGACTGGTGTAGGTGTTGAAGTTGTCATCCCATCGCGGGCCGCTTCAACCACTCCGTATTCGCAGTCTCATCGGGGCAGAGGGAGCAGATTCGGGATAGCAGGCACCAATGGAACATTTGGATTGCTTCATGCTCTCTTTCTCAGACGCCATGTCTAATAAACAAAGGGGAGGGTGGAGGAATTCTAGAACATAACCTGATACGGCCACAGCCACTCACCCGCAACGCATTGTAAACTACCCTATACATTGACGTAGCCATTATGAAGCCATTTCAACCAACCTCGACGAGCAATTTAAATCCAGTAGCCTTGGCTAAGAATCGATTTCACTCTTAAAGTCCTTGGCGATACTTCGACATTCTTGCAGGCATTCCAAGTTGTGGTGCTTGGTGCATATTAAGTATGACACATTCCTGCATAGACTTGGCAACACAATCCCCATCATGGCAACATCTTAATCATGCAACGCTGCTGGGTACCCACGCAATAAGGACATAAGACAACGTGCCACTTGCTCTCCAAGTTGGAATGAATAAGAGACTAAGCCTTGAGCACACACAGCTCCCGGACAGGCTCCCCGGCCAAGCCGTCCCGGTGCTACCGTGTCCTGGGACCCCGCCGTCCAATGGGTGTTTTCCAATGCCCAACGTGCGATTGGCGTCAATGTGCTTCCCCGGCCACCGCATCTGGAACGCACGTTTTTGCAGACCAGGATCGGATTCTTCAACCCTTGCGTTCCGCAAGTCAAGCTAAAATTCTGGGCCAGGTCAGACTGGGGTTGCATTCATCATCCCCGAGTCAGCAAAGGCGGCCTGAACGTCTATTCACACATCCGTGTCATTGTAGCCAACGACCCGGAGCTTGACCCAGCTCGCTGCGCGAGACTCAAATGCTCGGTGACATGTTCGAAGACGATAGGTCCGGAGGTGGAACTACACCACAACGATTACAACTTACACCATTTCTAACTGTAACACCACCCAACCTTGCCAGGTCATCTGTAGCCTTTTCAACCCATACACACAGTCGCGGCATAAGGATGACATTGAATCAATTTCCGCAGTCTGTCCTTGTTTCCGCAAGGCCACCTTGTGCTTGTCCCTGCTCTGGCCGATAGGAGCCGAACAAATCCAAGGAAGTCTTATTACTGGAGCAGCGCCTTGTTCAGCTCATGGACGGCATTGCGGGAAATTGAACATTAGAGCACCGCCTAAGAAGTCACAGCCTCGGTCACTCTCCTCACTCGCAACACCTAGTGTGATTTCGCAATCCCGCCCCTGTACTCTCTCACCGAAACTCACAGTAAGATAAAGTAAGATGTGGACATTGCAACGTCACTCTGTTTTTAGCGACCAAGGAAGTCTTAAAGTCATGGCTTGGGCAAGGCTCTGGATTGGTTGCCCAGGTTTTACGCCGGACCGTAGACTACGCGGACTCTCGTATGCTGCGGAACCGGGAAGAAGACCCACGGCTCCGGGGCGTGTAGGATCTTGTCTTTCATGACCCATGGCAGCTTCAGCAACGCACTGACCGGACTTTCTAATATGTCTGCTGAATAATAAAACTGCCCATCGGTCTCGTATGTACACGTCTGCGGCAGGTGCGTCCTTATTCGACAATACTGGAGGCCTGTGACTTGAAAGAGCGGATCCTTTGCGCTTTCGGGAGCATGTTCTGGACCATGAAGCCAGCATCCGCCCTAGGGTGTGCAATGCTTAGCTATGATGCCCGCCTCCGTGAAAAGCCAACATCTGAAACAATATTAGACAATACAGTACTGTAATAAGTTGAGTACACAATTCAATCTCAGCCCCTGGCTCCTGGCTCTAACAAGAACGGTAAATACAAGTTTGCGTATACTATGCGTTGTTCGTTGATCCCATCAACAGTACATGCTCTAAAAGAGGAAAACAACCAGCCGCATCGCTGTGCAGCGCATGAAAATCTTTGGTAGAACGCTGTGAAGCCCTTTCCACTTACTGGCCGAAGAGGCCAATGTCTAACTGGGAAGTCCTTGGAGGTTTTGTGTCCTTTGCCAGCTCCAGCTCCGTGTCAAGATCCCATGTCTGCAACACGTCTCCAATTTCTCGAAACAGGTCTTCGACAATGTCTATAGGTGTCTCCAATTCTGCATCTTCGTCGTCATCGACACGGCATCCCCTTTCTGTGTTACAATTGCCCTTCGCAGAGCCAGACAAGATTACACTGTTGGCCACTGATGTGGGATTTTCAGACACACACTCAGTGTTAACATCATGACTCGACTCATGCTCTTGAAGTGATGCAACATGCCCACGCCCTCTGTCTCGGTCGGCTACAGCGCTGAAGTGCTTGCTGAATTTGGAGTTGCCGGAAGTGGGAAGTTCAGTGACAGATACCGACGGCGGTGGTGAGGCTGCCCGGTTGCTGGTATGCTGAGTTCTGGGCTGCGAGCCAGCAATCGGTAAATTTGCAGTTTCCATGGCCACTATTTGACTGTGTTCATCTGGCACCACAGCCCATGAGACCCGTCGTTTGGGACGTGAGCTATCCCATGGATTTCTCAGCGCTGAGGTTAGAGACCCTTGTGAATCGCAACAATTGCTGCCCGAATTGCACCAAGGAATCTGTTTGCGACGCGAGAGCCGCTCTGGCGACGGAGTCATGAACGAGGCAAATGACCTCACGGGGAATTGCGGTTCGGGTGTGCTAGGCCTTTCTGTGGATGATGAAATGGAGACTGGATTAGCCGTGGAACGAAGGTTCGTAGGCTTCCATATCATCTGTGCCGATTCCGTACCTGGAGCCCAAGGGCTCTGCACGTCGGGAGGCATTGGCTGAGAGCTGACCGTAAATTTACTCGGCGTGCTTTCCAATAGCCTGTCTGCCAAATTGCTCGTGGAATACGTATGCTTCGGAGACTGGACCCATGGGCTCTGATCCTGTCTTCTACCAAGTAAAGGCTCGGTGTCTGGGGTTGATTTGGTAGTTGACTCGGTATTTTCTTGTAAGCTGGGATTGCCAACTGTCTGGACAGAAGGGTCAGCGGTGAATGCTGGGCTATCTGATCGTTCAGCCTGGCTAGGAGCGCCATCGACAGAACGTTCCAAGGATACTTCGACATCCTCAATCTTGTCGCCATCCGAGACCGTCAAACTGGCAGAAGCTTTTGGAGAGCGCAAACAAGCACCGACAGGAGAGATTTTGCACAAAACCGCAGAGATATCTGCCACATTGTTGTTTTCTGTATCCTGATGTGGAAGAGAATCCTGGTCTGACGATGAAGTCTCGATATTGCGAATAGTGTCCGCAGTACAGCCAATAGGGTCAGATGTCGTGAAGGGTTTATGAACTGTCGCTCCGCAGATATCTTTACGTGTTTCCATGATAGTGGCAGCGTTTCCTTCTGACGAATGGGCTTTGTGGTGGGTCTTCCATTCGTCAGTTGCTTCAACATCCACTTGAACCTTCGGTTGACTGGGTGAGGATATGCGAGCGTCACCATTAATAGCACTGATGCTGCAATCTGCCGAGGTGTCATAAAGTCTTGACTCAACACTACAGGCAGGTACACGCTCATCGTCAATGGCTTCAGAAGAACCCGGATTTTCCTGATTGGCATCACTCAGAGCGACTGAGTTGCTGTTGGGTTCCTGAGCTGCAAAGTCTTGAGTTTCTGGTTCTTGATCGCGGGCTAGTCTTGTTTGACAATGAGGTGCAGGAACTGGAGTTACTGTTGCCGCAACATGCGATATTGAGATCTTCGCTTCAGCAATGTCATTATAACTCTCAGAAATACCTGACCATGAATCAGGACTGATCGATCTGGTTGTTGTCTCTGGAGTTTCTTTGTTCAACTGGGCGTATCTCAGTCGAGGTATGGGCTCTTTGTCCGTAGCTAAGCACAACCTATAATGAAAGCTGTCATCCCGCTGTGTCTCTGCCAGCTCACCATCATCAGCAGATTCTGGACAGCTTAATTTGTCCAGGGCTGCAGCCTTAGATCGATTCAAAATAGATTTACCAGACGGAGATTTTTGATGAGAAGGCTGCTGTGAGGAGTTCTTCATCTCATTCCGCGTCGGGGAACACAGGGGGTGTAAGAAGGGGGAGGCAGCCTCAACCAATGATGTCGGAGATGACAACATGGCTGCCGGATCGGAGCCAACAAATCCAAGTGGTCCAGAAGCACCATCTGTCTTCTCTTGGGTGAGACAAATTGACGTGGAAAAGCTCGGAGAATCCTTTTGAACAAGCAATCCGGAGGGACGATATGGCGAAAGTTTGCCTCTACCCTCGAGCAGAGCCGTAGAGAACAAACGATTCATTCTCCGTCTCTTACCGTTGACGCTATCATACGCATCAGATGCGCTCTCCCTGCGCTTCTTCTTTGTGGTCGGTAGTGCAGGGCCAGGAAGCCACATGCTCTCATTGTGCACCTTGTTCGAAGACGGCAGCTTCTTCCTCCAGTCAACTACCGCAGCCAGTTCATCCTTCTCTAGATACGGATGTGAGCCTGTAATTGTAGCCTGCTTAAGGCTTTCGGGGCTCGGCAAATGACATTCCAGGCTGTCGGAAATTTCCAACAATGTTCGAACCTGGCGAGCAGGGCTCTTGAGCTGTTCCCGGGATGAGTTTGAAGCAGCCCCTTCCAAATTGCTTGGGGACGGTTGGAATGTTCGAAGTTTCGACCTCCAAGGGTTCAGCCAGCCAGACTCCTTATTGAAAGGTCCTCTCAGCGATGCAGAAAGGAGGCATGGGGCATTGCCGGCGAGAAACCGCTGACCAGCTGCCTCGTATCGCAATCTCCGAGTATTCGTGCTATCGTAGTCTTCGTCGTCTGAGCCGTGATACAGCACATCTTCTGGCGCACAGGTCGCTTCACAGTAGATTGTGTCCTCACCCCAGTCGGGGGTCGTCTCCTGCTTGCGTGGAGTAGCTGGCATGGTTGTCTCGCACGCTTGTAGGTATATCGACAGGCATCCAAGGTGATGTAGTGATTAGTGCCACTGCAAGAAGCTAGGAATGGCTTGAAGGCATGACGTTTACTACTGAACGCTTTCACTTCGAGTGTCGTCGCCAGAATAGTCCGTTGTAGCCAAACATCTTGTCCAAATTCACGGTGATCCCGACTCAATCGCGTCTCGCGAGATCACGTGATCTCGCGTAAAGCACTTTCCATACCCATCGACGCTCGGCGAAAGTGACCACGAATTTGACCAAACTAACCCAGTTCTTTATATAATACTGATGCCACTTCGATGAAGTCTACTTTTTTCTCTTCTCTATTTTTAATCAATTTATGTGTCTCTATAATCCTTAAATTCTTGTGAAGCCTGCATGTTGTTTTGTTCATCTGTGCCAAGAGTCTCCCACGTGACGAGGACGGCAAGCAATGGTTGGCACGACAACTGATTAGACTCAAGCATCATCCTTGCCATTGTTTACAAGGAACCACATCTTCTCGGAGCTTACTGGGGGTCGCGCGAAGCCACGCGCAATATTTTGTCGCTGCTTCACAAACTGGAGAACCTCGAAACCAGGCTAGGCTTCTCGTCATCCTTTTCAATTTCTTACGTATAACCTCCATATTTGAACTTCATTTCTTTGCGGGCGGGCATGGACTTCTAATCTACGCCATAACCATTACTTCGCGACCTTATCTCATCACTTCAACGACCCCGCGCTGCCCAATAACAACCCCGAATTTCTTGTCGCATGGCAGTTGATCGAGAACCCTTGGACGCCCTCCTGTAGCGACACGCGCCCTTTGTCGCCGAAATGGCTCCTGCCTGGCTAGACTCATTGTCTGAAGATTGGGTATCCCAGCCGGGCTCCGACATCTCTGCTGGGCAACTTCCACCTCTGAAGGACAGCCAAGACAGAAAGACTCAGCTTCAGGAGCCACCGAGTCGAATCCCGCGGATAGCGCCGAGCAACAAGCCATTGCCGGCTGATGCAAATGATAGCATCATTATTCCCTTGAGCGAACGCAGCGCGAACGATGTCAACATCGCCAAGCACAGAACAGCCTCCAAGCCGTTGCAAGAATTGAAGCTGTCGTACCGAGGCGCAGGAACGCGGTCGATATCGGTTTCCACTACTGCTTCGGTTGTGCACAACACGGTCCAGCACCAGCTTTCGCCCTTGAAAGACGAAGCAGATACTCCGGAATGGAAACGGCGGCTGGTGTACGGAGATTTGCAGTATGGGGAGCAACGTGATCTTTTTTGCTCTGCTGCTGCAGGACTTCAAGACATTTTCAAACCTCCTGTGTTAGAGGACGAGTCGCGAATTGGGTCGGATGGTATTTTAAATGAGACGACCCTACCATCTAGCCCGCCGATGCAAGTACCTAGAATGCAGAGCCCTTCTTTGGACGGTTACGACGAATCCGATGAAGATGGCCCGATACATCCGGCTGATATCACGCCAAGCCCCAGCCCTAGAAGGCCTGAGCGAGAGGTCAAGTACAAGATTAATGACGATTTCTCCGCTTTCAACGATAGCAATCTTTCCAGCATCCTTCAGAATGAAACACCAATCACACGGCAACGGCGGCCAACCCAGCTTTCCCAAGCAAATGTCTCCCTTGATATCCCTTCAGAACCTGATGAGAAATCGAGAAAAACAAGCGGCCAAAGTGTTACTCAGAATGAGGACTTCAGCCCAATACTGATCGGCAAACGTAGCGACGAAGAAGGAAAGATCGATTTTGCTCCAATTGAGCTACCTGCACAGCAGCTCAAACAGAAACTAGAGCGACTCAGAGCTCATCAGATGCTACTGGATTCTCATGGCATGTCTTTACCTAACTCCCCAGACATCGAAGATCAAGGAACTCCTGGTATCGAAACCACGGAAGATTACGCCAAGAACGGGGGCTTCATCAACACCCGCAGAGGTGGTAGATCCGCCGAAGGGTCATTTCGTTATCGCGCGTTGAGCCCTGGGATTGGGGTCGACACATCAGAAATGCTTCCGGAGGAGTCCTTGCAAGCAAGCACGCCAAAGCAGTTCCCGACCATAAGAACAGAAGGAACAACCGGCATGCGAACCGATATCAGTCTCCGAAGTCCTTCAATTCCACAAGCACCATTTCCGAGTCCTGAGAAGAGACAAACGAATTCTGTGATACAGGATCAGGCTAATGGGAGTCCACTGAAACTCTTTGGCCCTTACGATACCTTCACGAACCAGACATTGCTTCGAAGGATTAGCCAATTTGAAGAAGGAATGTCCGATCAGAGCTCCAACAGAACATCCCAATTTGATATCCGAGATGAAGCATCCAACCCCGAAAAGAAACAGCGGGTTGATGATGCACCGCCACAATTCGGGGGAGGATACCTCGGTGACTTTGGTACGGGCCGGCTAGAAGGTTTCCAATTTGATGGAGATGTGTCTCGTCTGTCGAATACTAATTCAAGCATCTATGCGGACAAGGAAAATATTTCGCCGGCAGGCTTACCAGTACCCAAGGCGCCTTTCTTCGAAATGCAGCCACGTGATGCGTCGCCTGATGCAGATTCTGAACTGCTAGTGTACAGGAAACGCAATAAATCATCGGTTCTCTCTTCCAGCAAACATGCTAGGCACAGATCTGTTTCGAGTCAATCCGGGCAGTATTTCAGTCCTCTACGGCCAGCTCCAGGTATCTCCTTGACCCCAAAGCGTGACAGTGGATCGGAAGGGAAGCGACCAAGAACCTCCCCATCTAAGGACCCAACTCCCAAGCGTCGCAGGACGCTACATCGATCCGACATTGCATTTGGCCGGGAGGAGCAGACCAGTGCGCTGGATATTGCACACTGGCAGATGCAGTATGCATTGTCCAAGAAAAGGAAAGACGCCCGCCCTGGTGATTTCCAACTGGCAGACCCCGAAGTCTTAGCCCTGAGAAAAATCATCAGGCCACGTACACCTACACCGAGCCAAAGATCTTCCCAATACCGAGAGCAGCATCCTTTTGCAACAGTGGATGAACGTAACTTGAGCCAAGACTTGGAGGGGATGCAGATGCAGTCGTCTGATACGTCCAAGAGGTCACCCTTACGTATGATCCTCACTCAAGATGCAACCCAAACAAGAGATCTGCCGGGCGAGACGGAGCGAAAACCGTCCATCAGAACCCAAGACTTCGTCGACCAAGCTGCACAGATTATGGCCATGATACGAAACCAAGTGCGAGCACCCGGCCTCACGAGCGTTGAGGAGTCTGAGGCTGAAAATGGGCTACCAAGTCCTGACATACTCGAAGATTCGTACCAAGAATCCACGAAAGAACCTTTTTCTCGGCCACCTAGCCGTGAAGGGAAACCAATGTCACGACTCCCCCAACGCCAAGAAGACCCAGAACTTTTGAATAGACTCAAACAGTACCAGGAATTGAGCGACATGGGGGATATCATCTCTTCATCAATGCGCTCTGTCGGCCTCGCAAAGGATGCGATTCGCGTGGCGCGAGAGGTTGAGGAACGGATTCACTACAATAACCGACTCAGATCAGACATTCCTATTGCAGTCAACGGCGAGACAATTAGTGATCTTCCTAATGTTCGTATAACATCCAACCCAGTCGGCGCAGATATCCATGGAAGCCCGTCTCGAGATTTTCCATCAAACTCCTCTGGCCACTCCACTAACAGGACCTACCCAACTGCTTCGTCGCAAGGTTCTGAGTCACGCAAGACCATTTTGCCCGAAAGTGTTTCGCATTTGATCCCAGAGCGGGTCGGAAGTATGTTCCTCGACAAACAAAACAATATCTGGATTAAGCGGAAGGAATCACATCCTCATCGCATCCGGAACATATTACCTTCCGAAGATAGCGAGGAAGACCCATTTGCCAGTATACCTGACCTGTCTGTTGATTTAACGAAGGAGTTGCAAGGCCTGAGGATATCAGCAGCACGAAAAGAGGAAGCAGCTGGTGACGGAAGCCTGTTTTCTGATTCACAGGGAACGGCTACGCCAAGTAGAGGTTACGTCACGCTTTCTCCAAACGCACGTCTCAGCCCCGAAGTCGTTGAACTTACTCGCGAAGAGTTTCGGAAGCTTGATGTTCGTGCCTTAAGGCTCTCCGAAGAGGAAGAGGTGGACGATGTTCGAAATCCAGAAGAGCTTGAGAGCAACCCTACCTCGACAACGCGGCGGCGCAATTTGACCATTTCCTTTTCATCCCCCATTGCATCGATTATACACGATGTCGCCCCTGAGGATCTCGATTGCCTGGAGGACGACCTCGGAAACCATGAAGGTAGCGTTCCGGGCTCACAGACTCCGCAAAGTTCTAGCACAAAATTGCACGATCAAACTCGAGGATCCAATCGACGCGTGCCTTTGCGTGCAGCAGGGTTCATTCCGAGACCCGTCTCGCGCATTGATGAACAAGATGAAGATAGCACTGTCGAGCTAAACCCAGAGGATCAGCGGCAATTGAGTATTATCGGCGAGACCAGCATTTTAAGCCACAAAACCCCAGGCCGACAGACCAGCCTGAGCTTCATTGTCAATCATACGCCGGGAGCCAGAAGTATAGGTGCTCACGCAGATCACAGTGCACTCATCGGACAAAATGTAGGAAAGCTTTCCTTAAGTCCCCTATCCGAGTTTACTCTCAACAACTCTGATCAATCATTCGGCTTCGAGGTCAGCTATGTCATGAATTATCGGCATATGGAAACCGGGGATGGCTCTAAGAAGGTCATGTCCATGACGATACGGGAACTCGTGGACAGGCTGGGCGAGGTTGAGCCGTGTGAACCGTTCTGGGAGGACCTGACAGAGCTTGATCTTCATGGCAAGCGGTTGTCAAGCCTCCACATGCTAGATGAATTCTGTGGGAAAGTAGTCACACTTGATGCTTCCCAGAATACTCTAGCTCATCTCGAGGGCGTGCCGTCATCCGTTCGCCAGCTCAAGGTATCGCAAAACATGCTCACAGAATTAACCTCCTGGGACCATTTAATGAATCTCCAGTATGTGGATATTTCGGGCAATGAGGT
Source organism: Paramyrothecium roridum (assembly GCA_003012165.1). Taxonomy (NCBI): domain Eukaryota; kingdom Fungi; phylum Ascomycota; class Sordariomycetes; order Hypocreales; family Stachybotryaceae; genus Paramyrothecium; species Paramyrothecium roridum. Next base: position 17,039 of record PXOD01000875.1, read on the forward strand.
CCGCAGCCTTTCGGCATTGAAAAACTTGGTGCATTTGCGAAGTATCAAAGCAGACGACAATCAGCTTACGAGTCTGGATGGCTTGCTAGCCCATGATGGCCTTCTTTCCTTGCGGGCGAGGAACAACTTGATTGAGAAGCTTGACTTCGCCGAGGTAAAGTTGGAGCGGCTAACCGAGCTGGATCTTGAGAACAACTTGATCTCGTCTATCGATAATCTGGAGCTGTTAGCATCGCTCGTGAGCTTGAATGTGGCCAAGAACAAGCTCCAATCCTTTGCTCTAACGATGGACGTGAAAGGCCTGCGTCATCTTGATCTCAGCGACAATGACCTGGAGTCGCTCGATCTCAACAGCTTCCAGAGCCTGCACACGCTTCATGCAGACAGGAATCGCATCATGTCGTTGACGGGTTGTCACCGAGCTCGGCGGCTGGACAGCCTGTCCCTTCGAGAACAACGCAGCGGAAAGCCAATGGATTTGGGCTTCCTATCGTCGGCGTGCGAGGTCCGCAAACTCTTCTTATCCGGGAACTATCTGGGAACATTCGAGCCACAGACAGATTTCCTGAATCTCCAGCTGTTGGAACTCGCCAACTGCGGTCTGCAATCACTTCCACTAAATATGGGGCAGCTGATGCCCAATCTACGAAATTTGAACATGAATTTCAACGGCATCTCGGATCTCTCCCCTCTCCGGTACATCCCGCGGCTGAAGAAACTGCTTGTTGCCGGCAACAGGCTTACAGACTCGACAATGGTCATGGAACTGCTCACAGAGTTTCCTCACCTGGCGCAGCTGGACCTGAGAGATAATCCGGTGACTCTAGGGTTCTATGCACCTCTACAAATTATAGTGTCAACGGCGAAGGCTAGGTCGGTGGATCTGTTCACTTTGCCGGACGCGGATGTAGAGAACGACAAGTCGTATGCTAGCAGACTGGACACAACTACGGTGCTGCGGCGGCGACTGCATCAAGTTGTCTTCGTGGCGAACTGCAAACGGTTACGAAAACTGGATGGGCTTCCAGTACAGAGGAGTGAATTCACGAAAAAGGACGATGTGTACCAGTCTTTGATTGCAGAGGGGCTTCTACCCGAAGCGGAGGAGACGCTCGTTGAGGAGCGCGGCTCTCCGGTACAAACGGAAGTTGAGCCGAAAGCTCAGGAGCAGCAATACGATTCTATGAGAAGTAGCCGTTGGGCTGCTGAGGATAGCTTCGCATAAGGCGGGCAACAGTTGAAGAAGAAGAATGTATGAATAGGTACGATCGGGTGTAGTTGACGATATTCTTGGTGGGGCAGCCTTTTCAGGCACCCGCAGGCGTTGGAGATTGGCAGCTTGGACACGTCAAATGGGGTTTGATTTTTTGGGCGTTATTAGGGCGTTTGGCTCGTGTGCGACACGATCATGGAATATTTGCACCATCGGTGTATGGAGAAAGGTTACGAATTCGCAAGCATAATGAAACACACGACTAGAGCGTGAGCATTGATTCAAACAAACCGTGAAGCGTGCAGCAGACAAGAGAAAGAGAACGGGGTCGCAGTCAATACATTTTTCTCGCTGCTCGTACCAAGTTCTCAACTGTCAGCGACATCAGAAAAGGTAGGTCCTGCACGATGACACGTGGTCAAGAGCCAAAAGCTACCTTATCCGTCAGACTGTACTCAAGAGAAAAGCGGATGGGCGGAATGGAGGTTACTTGAGAGATGAAGGTGATTCAAGTGCGTGGGGCGTCGCAGGTGTTTCACATGGATGATACGAGAAGGACAGGCTGGTGCGATACGGCCGGGCAAGATTTTTGCTTTTCTTTTGAGACAAGGACCCGCTGGACCCTTGAAGATTCCAGAAGCACGTTTGGGAAGCGGCAAGCTCGCAGCAAATGCCGAGCTAGAAATTGGCAAATTAAAGGGAAATTGGGGGAGAGGGTGACCATGAGTCAAGCTGTTGGTCGGTGCGAGCAGGGCAGGCCGGGTAGGGCATAAGATACGTGAAAAGGACGGACGTAGTGCATCTTGTTCGCGGTGAAATACTGTCAGGATGGGGGAGACTCAATGAATGAGAAACAATAACCGTTGAGCTATTACTGAGGTCGCGGGACGGGAGCTGAACGTTTGAATGTCACGAAACGTCGAGTTGAGTCGAGTCGAGTCGAGCCGAGTCGATGGCAGGTTTATTAGCGTACCACCATCATGGCACGGCTAGGGTTTGAGGCAAGTTGAAGGGTGTTTGGTTCAACTTCCTGGGGTGTTCAGGGGCACGTGGCCAGAGACCATTGCATCTGCAGGCGTTCCCGCTACGATGAGTTAGACCAGGTCCTCACTCAGGCACAAATAATATAAACGAAGACGACTGAGACCCCTCCCTTTGCTACATTGATAATGCAAAGGAGATCCATATCCATAGGTGTGAAGATAAGGTAAGGTATCCATAGGTGCCTTAATTGGGTATCCAGCCTGAGCGGCCGTAAGTTACCCACTGAAATACCTACTGTAACGCATTGGAGGCCCACCCTCCGCTAAATTACATGCGTTACCTGACGCTGGTACCGGTATGTATTTAACTTGGTCTATGTGGTGGCTTACCAAAGCCTGGGCCAGCCAGGGCGAGGTACCGCCGTAACATCCACCCACAAGGTAGGTGGCTATTCCTAACTCACTCAGGCCGATGCATGCTTGGTTGACGACACCACCACGTCAGGGCACGACGACGATCCACACACAAACCGAACAACAACAGCACGTTGCCAGCCAAGCTTGACACCCCGCGATCCGGTACTGTCGTCTGCTTTGACGCCCGCATACCACCGCGCCTGTCGCGATAGCTTCCCCGACATCGAAACGAGGCGGCCGGCTACTGCGACGCCAAAATAGTGGCCGTCATCGGTTGAGCTAGGGTAATTCTAGACCCTTCTCGTCGTACTCAAACCCCGTGTCAACAGACGCAATCGCACCGCCTCGCCTGCTACCCACCGTTCACGCGCACAGTCGGAACGCCTCGACGAATGTTGTTTCTTCGACTCTCTTCGCGTTATGCCCCTCCGCTGAAGAAGAGACCACCCCCGCCAGTTTGAACCATCATCGTCGCAGCCTCACGCACATTGGCCAGTAACCCGGGCCCAGCCTGTCCCTGCGGGAGACGCGAGACATGAGTACCGTCGAGGGCCCCGTTCCCCTCGAGCGGTCCACCTCCCAGCACAGCGCCGCCTCCGTTCGATCCTATCGCAGCGGCACCGTCCGCGCTGCTAGAAGTCGCAAGCTGCTCAGTCAGCCCAGCAGCTCCGCCAGCAGCATCGCCACGAGCGACAAGTCCCTGACCAGCTTTCCGAGTTTCTCCCCCGAGAGTCCCCGCGTTGCTCGATCGGACGAGACCCAGCGTTTCCAAGCGTCTCCTGTAAATAGGTCTAGGACGTCCAGTGGAAGGATCGTTGACTCCCTTGTTGGCAAAAGCAGCGCCCGCGACCCCCTATTCGAAGATGCACCATTGACGCAGACGGTACCCGGCGCTTTGCACCAGGCCGATGACCAGCACATCCAGCGTTTAATCTCCAGGCATGGGGCTGTCGCACTCGTGAGGCAGGTTGCCTCTGACCTCGCGCAGCGTGATGCCCAGATTGCCACGATACGTCGCAAGGCGGATGATCGTGAGCGTGCTCTGCGACGCATCATACGGGAGTGCGGGCTTTCCAATATGGACTTGGAGAAGAGGTTGAAGGCAGTCGAGGACGATCTCAAGGCAAACAGCCGAGCTAGTGCGACGGAGGACAACAGCCTCAGCGACCTCATGAGCGACGCAATGCGCGATGCCGTGACTGACGCGAGCAGTCTCGACGTTAAGCTCGACAGCTCCACCCTCAGAGCTGCCAGCACCTCGGCCAACAATGCCGACAACTCGAAAGGAACGCTTAGGGCTTGGAAGGATTACCTCTGGGGTGGTGGCACCACTAAAAAGACAGGCCGTAGGACGACCTTGGACGGCGAGAGGACAGATCCTGCCTTGATCGTCAGATCTCATTCCAGCTTCGATCGCCGACCGGCCCTCCAAGATGATCTATTTCAACCCCCCAACGCCTCAGAAGCCAATTCAGTTCGCAGCGCCAGCCGAGCATCCAGCGTCTACGCAGGGCAACAACCTACAGACCGGAAAGCCTCTGGATCACTAGCAAGCTTGGCTCTTAGGTTGGTTGCTGGTGGTGCAGCAACCCCTCGTGAAGGCGAACAGCGTGGCCGGACCGTGAGTGCTGTAAGCCGTGCAGATTCTCTCAGAGGCGCCTCGGCAACCAGCAACCGCACAGCCGCCTCGAATCGTTCAAGCTCCGTTGCTGGTGGTCCAAAGTCTCTAATGGCTATGCGACGCAATGCCAACAACGCGCCTTTGGCTCCTGCGAGCACCAAATCTCAGGCACAGGAGATGTGGGGCACTATGGTTGGCAGCCCCCCAAGTGCTTCAACCACAAGACAGGAAAGCTATGGCCCCGTTGAGATGGATGCTATCCTCCCACCCGAGTCCCAGCCGCCAACCTTGACGCACATCTATAATTTTACCAATGGCGAATATTTGACTGATCGGTTCGGTTTCATATATGATCAACGACGCAAGAAGCGACAGCGTGAAGCCGCGCAGATGGCCAAGCACATAAGGAATGGAAGCCGCACCGAGATGCTGCTCAATGGCCGTTCCAACATATCTCCAAATTCGCTAGAAGATGTACCAAGTCCAAAACACAGCGTTTCTAGCGATGGGCGGCCGGAGAGTCCAAGCAGCCTCGAGGAACGGGTGGCTGAAGAGGGCAAAACAAAGCGATGGCAGGACTATTTGAAAATTGCAACTTTCCCAACCGAGCTACTCAGCCACACGCCAAGTATGAGTGCGTCAGCGGTGGAGGTGACCGAGGGAGTGAGCGAGTCGGGCCTAGAAACCCCAGAACCCGAACCATCCTGCAGATCTCCTGGCATCACACCTACTGAGTCGGGGCTTGTTCCAATGGCAAGCACGACGACTGCGGTGGACAATGGGACGTCACAACATTCAGAAGGAGATTCGACCGCGGGAGCTCTTTTCAAGGAAGATGCTGAACCCGTCAGACTGCTTCTCCAGCAATTGAGCGAGGTGCACGATTCGCTGCAGCGTGAGAAGACGGTAAGATGGAACGATTTCCTGCGCAAAGTTAGGGCCGAGCGTCGACGCGAGGGGCAAGCTGCCATGGCGGCGGCAACTGCGGCGGCAGAGGCACGCTTCGAAAGACCCGCCATGATCTTGCCCGAGGCCCAGGTGGCAGACGGCGAGATGATAGGTATCTCTGATCTTGGCCACAAGGGCAAGGTTGGTCGAAACAAGTGGAACGAGTTCAAGAATCTTGTTCTTGGCGGCATCCCCGTGGCATACCGTGCCAAGGTGTGGTCGGAATGCTCCGGTGCCACAGCTTTACGTATACCCGGCTACTACGAAGACTTGGTCTCGCAGACGAGTGATGCAGACGACATGATTGTCGTCAGCCAGATACAGATGGACATCCATCGCACTTTGACAGACAACATCTTCTTTAGGAAAGGCCCCGGTGTGCAAAAGCTTAACGAGGTGTTGCTGGCATACGCCCGGCGTAACAAGGACGTTGGATATTGCCAAGGAATGAATCTTATCGCGGCAAATCTGCTTCTGATCATGCCTTCGGCCGAGGACGCATTCTGGATTCTTACTTCCATCGTTGAGAACATTCTTCCCCAAGGATACTATGACCACTCGCTTCTCTCATCTCGAGCAGACCAGCAAGTTTTGCGGCAATACGTGTCAACAGTCCTGCCCAAGCTGTCTGCGCACCTGGATTCACTCGCGATCGAGCTGGAGGCGTTGACATTTCAGTGGTTCCTGTCCGTCTTCACTGATTGTCTGAGCGCCGAAGCCCTTTTCCGGGTGTGGGATGTTGTCCTCTGCACCAATGACGGCAGTACGTTCCTCTTTCAGGTTGCGTTGGCGCTGCTGAAGCTCAATGAGGGTAATCTGCTTAAATGCGCTACACCTGCGGCTGTCTATACGTATATCAACCACCAGATGACAGAACACGCCATCAGCATCGACGGCCTGATCCAGGCGAGCGAGGGCCTGCGCCGCCTCGTGAAGAGAGAGGACGTTGAGCAGCGCCGCGACAGGGCTATCCAGGCGGAGAAGGACATGGTGTCAGCGAGGACTGGGCGTATGAGCGAGCCAAGCAGTCAGATTGCAGTGACTCCGGACGGAGGCAGTGGCAGTGAAAGGGAACTATCGCTTGCGGAACCCCGGCCCATGGAGGAATAAGTAGAAGGGAAGGAATAAGTCAGGAGATTGATTGGACATGGCACACGGCGCATTTTGGGAGCGACGAATGTTGGGAAACAAAATGATTAGACACGGCTTGAGAGTATGGATTGATACCCCTTTATCTGCCTGTTTTTCTTTCCTTTGTATTCGGTTTCTTTACATATATCCTCACTAGTTCTTGTTAGAGGCTGCTGCATCTATGTGAAAAAAGATGTGAGAATACACGCAACCATGAGTACAGAAAAAATGGTTCATACCGAGTGCTATGAATGTAGAGTTTGCATACACTGTAGTATTTCTTCGCTATCTGAAGGATGCACCAACGCCCGAATCATAAGTGTTGATCATGTAGTTTATGCTATGTACGTACGTTCAGTAGTGGTGCCCGTGTAATCCCTCTGCTTGCTCAGCAGGAGATGGCGTAGAACGACCACCTGTGCCTCACAGCTTTGCTTTGTGATCCTTTTGCCATTGCTCATACCACACTCGGCCAAACTCCTTGCGTTCGGCCTCGACGTTTTGCGTCTCGGCGAAGCGCGCCTCCTCGGCGTCCAGGCCAGGGTTCCGCAGGTAGTAGATGAGGTCCTTGTGCATCTCCGCCTTGAGGGTGCCGTAGACGCCGGACTTGGGCTTCTCGACCAGGCCCCTCTCCTCGATGAAGGCGAGGGCGTCGTCAAGGCCGCGCGGGGCGATGCCGTCGACGATGCCGGCGGCCAGGGCCTCGTCGGCGCCGTAGCGGCGGGCCTCGAGGACGAGGGTGCGGTAGGTGGCGGCGGGGAGCTTGTGGCGGAAGATGGCGGCCATCGGGGGCTTGAGAGGCGCGCCGAAGAGGAGCTCGTTGACGCAGAGGAAGCCGCGCGGCGAGGGGGCGAGGCGGTAGTCGTGCGCCATGGCGAGCATCAGCCCGCCGGCGAAGGCGTGACCGTTCATGAGGGCGATGGTAGGCATGGGGTAGCTGTTGGGTGAGAAGAGGGGACACATTAGCGGAGGAGATAAGATGCCATGTGTAAGGGCATGGGTTGGGATTAGAGAACTGAATGAAATGTAATGAGGTATGGAGAAGGGGTGAGCATGAACGTTGTCATCGTTGCTGAGAGTAGACTTGAGGAAAATGAGAGCACTCCATGGCCAGAAAGGAATACATCTGGCCGTGGCTGCTGGAAAGGGACGAATCCAAGATGCGCACTCACGTCAAGAACCTCCTCCAGACGTCATAGAGCAGCGCCCAGTAGCCCTCGGTGTTGATGGCATGCTCCAGGTCCAGGCCGTTGCTGTAGAACTTGCCAATGGCGCTGGTGGTGACGACGACGCCGGGCCGGTAGCCGAACTCGATGACGTCGAGGGCGGCGAGCAGGGTCTTGCAGAAGGCCGTGGTGATGCGGTTGTCCGGGGGCGACTCGAAGGTGAGCAGGTAGACGCCGGGCCGGGGCTCGGTGCAGACGATGGAGCCGCCGGGGTGCTTCGGCGGGTCGCACGGCGGGATGGGGAGCGTGAAGAGGGGAGCGGCGGCGGCGGCGGCGGCCATTGCGTGAAACCCGAGAGGAGGTGTGGGCTGTGGTTTGGAGGGTGGTTGGTTTGGATGTATGGGGGTCGAGAAAGTGAGATTTTCTAAAAGAAAGGGCGGCAAGCAATGGAAAATGTGAGATGAGTTGAGGTGTCGTTGGCGGTGCCCCGGAGCTGACGATGGGTGTCGACAGCTCGGAAGGGTGGATGGCATGTGGGTCGAACCTCGGTTCAGCGGCTCCGGGGATCAGCTGCAGCTGCCGGCTGCGGCATGTGGTTTGCATCCATTATTGTTCGGTAAATTATAATATGGACCGGGGCCGTCGCAACACCTGAGCCTTTGGGGCTGTGGCTATCGCTGATGTACGAGCCCATCCCAGTATCATGGACAGACACGACGTCTGTGTATGTACCCTATGTGTATGTATAAAAGATACCTACCTACTCACATGCAAACGATCAATGAATCCACAGTCGCTGCGACGTCACACGAGACGTTTTGGGAAAGGGGACCTGAAGCGCCACTCGCTGGGGTACCTTAAGGACCGTAAGGTTACTGTAGGTACCTTACCTTACCTTACCTTACCTTACCTTACTTTTACGTTCAGATGCAGGTCCGATCAAGCCACATGACACCAGCCTCTTTTCAACATCCGCAAGCCTCCGTCGCCAACTCACTCAACATCCCCATCTCAAGTTGACCATGGTTAAACAGCTCACTTCCTCGCCGCAGCAGTCATCATCATGAGCTGGGATACCAACCTGCTCATCGGCGGACGTCGCCTGCCTCCGCGCCCGCCCACGCCCCCGGAGATCACCAAGAACTACATTGATCTCGAGCGCTTCTGCTTCCTCTGTCGCACCGCACTGCCCTGGTCCGCGTCACCCGACTTGTACCCGCTGAGGTGCGGCCACGATTACTCCGGCTGGGAAACGGACGTCATTGCGCGTATGTTGTGAGCCACACTGTTTTTTGGCTTCGTTCCCTTTTTTTTTCTTCCGTTCCCCCATAATCCTCGTCGTCTGCATTGTTGGGTTGCCGCGCACAAGAAAGATCAACAAAAATCTAATACGGCGTTGCGCCCTTGGCGATGATTAGTCTTTGAGCTGAACACGAATGATCCCAAGCCAACCGTCCATGCCTACAAGACAAACCTGTCTGAACGCAACTTCTTCACCGGAGGCCCGCTGGCCCTCAGGAACGGGAAAGGCGAGACGCAATATGTCTACTACATCTTGAGCGGCGCCGTTCACGGTGCCAGCGCCCGTGTAAGCGACTACCCAAGTGTAATGGCCCATGTGTCTTGTTGGAAGCTGGTCCGGAAGTTGCATCCGGATACCACATTCACAAAGCTCTACAAACTGGCCCTGCGGCTTCTGCCCATCCTGCCTCGGAAAGCTCGGGGCGAGACGAAACCGTTCGATGCCGTGTCATTCCTCCAGCCTGAGCAGAACCAGTCCGAGTCTGACGAGCTCATCTCACGCTGCTCGCGCCTGCCTCCGGAGCTACAACGAAACATTCTCAACCAGCTCCCTCCCTGTATTGTACGGTCTATGCTAACTACATTTTACGTCGCGCAAACATTCGTACCCCTGCTCACGGCTGAGCCGAAGCTAGGCGCCGAAGTCTTCACAATACCGCGAACTGGCTATGCCGAGAGCGCCGTTGTCAAGTTTCGCGCTTCCACGGTCAACATACTTGGATTCCATTATCTACGAGACCTTCACGTGACAGAAGAAGATGGCGTCGAGGAGTCGACCGCTCATTGCATTCCCGTAAAGATAGCCGAGATCAGGTCGGCGAGATTTGTCCTTGGCGTCCATGGAATCTCCGCCATACGCTTTGGCTATGGAGATGGCTCCTCGTCTCCTTGGCTCGGCGAAATGAGCGAGGGTCTACATGGGATTGTGAGAGGGGATGCGACAACTCCGCTGAGTGTCATGCACGATGTAAGTCCTCACTCATGAACACTTTTAACATACCATCAAAGGTTCACGGCCAGGTATGGGCATGCTCACACACGAGTATAGGGAATAAAAGTCATTCGTCTCGGCTTCGAGCGGCTAAGCAGTGAGAGAACGAGCGTTTGGCCGAACAGAGCCATTTGGGACACCAACCCGGAACTGCTCGAGGATTGTGAATTGCAACTCATCACCTTTGACAGAAATGCGGTTCACCTATCACGTTATCCAGGCTGGCGTATCTGTCGATACCTTTCCCTCGAAGACGGGCCAGAATACGCCACTGGGCTGACGGTCTATGTTGCGAAAACAAGCATCCTCGGAATAGCTGTGCACGGCAAGATTCCTAGAAAGTTTGGTGACTGCTCGGAAAACAAATATGCGCAAAGCACGCCCCAGCATTTTGCATTACAACCCGGAGAGCGCATTAGGTCTCTTTGGGTCCATACTCTGATTCATCACCAAGCTGCTTTTACCAACCCCCTGTTGTTTGTATGTTCACCGGCATTTCGTCCACTTCGTACCTGCGGGCTCTACTGACGCCTGACAAGGTCGTGACAGACCGAGATCGGTCGGCATTCCTAGGCCCACAACGCGAGATTCACAGCACTTGGGCAGAATGGACACGCATTACCCCAGATAACATGGGTGTCGTCAGGGGGCTTTTCTTCGATGTGCACTGCGAAGGCATATTCGGACTGAATACTTACGGTGTGGCAGTGACTTATCCAAAATCCAATCCAGGGCCGGGAGACCAGTTGGCACAACCCGAGGTTTTGACCACCGCCACCGCATCAGCATTCCTTCGGGAGCATGACAAGGGATTAGTGACTATTGCAAGTCTTGGCAACATTTCAAGAATTCACCTCCGCACGGTTGGTGATCGATGCAAGGCCATGTACATCAAATACAGTGATGAGGCATCTGTCGCGCTTGGACGGTGGGACCCAACCGTTACGGAGGGTATCGTCGAGCTGTACGACTATGTGAAACACGGACAGCTCCAGTCGATTGGTTTCTCGTACGAGGGCGCGTCATCAACCCAGTCTTGGGTCACGAACATTGTCTTTAACAAGACAGAGGTCGGCGGCACCTTTCACACGCTTCTTGAGGTAAAGGCAGACAAGGTGGGCAGGCAAGTGATCTGAAACCTGCACGTTGTGATACTGACCACCCGAGCTTAGTTCCTTGCGTGGGAATACACCTACGACTTTGACAACGTCCGGGAGTGGGACTACGAAACCATGCCGATTCCGAAGAACCGCTCTCGGTGGGAATCGAAAACAATGACCGTGTAAGCAGGCGAGGCAGATGACTTGAATTGTGGTAGAGGAGTAATCTCAACGAGCAGCTCGGTAAGACAAGGGCGAAGCGATATTTAGTGACCCGATCACGGCGGAGGCGGCAAGCGCTGCACAGTCCTTTTTCTTTTATGAACTTCCAGGTCGCCCAATATCTCACCTGGTTGGACGGCTACATTGCGAGAGCGAGCATTGGGGTTTCAAAAGCTTGGGAAGACGGGTGGCGTACATTGGATCCTGGCATGAAGCAATGGCGCATCCCTTCATTTGTTTGTTGTACATTTTCCTTTCAAGTGTATATGTTTCCACGACACAAGGTAAACAAACATGTTGTCCATGGTAGTATGTATGTAACCTTCGATATTGTCATTCACATGCAAAGCAGAGCCTGAATTCACATCGGGGACAGCAGTTGGCTTTCCATGAAAAGTCCCTGTTGCTGCCCTGCAAATATTTCAAGTGTCTACTGAATTGATAATTGATGCCATTGATATTACCGAATCTGAAACTCACCTGTTTTCTTCCTCTTTACCAATATTTATCTACTTGCACCACGGCGTCGCCAACGGCATAAGGTACGCTTCATACCACATGGAATCTTATCTTATCTAATCTCATAACCCCACCATGGCAATGCCAGCATAGCTTCATCGAGCTTCCCAATCCCATTCCAACTTCACAAACTGTCCACGTTTGACCCCCCCCTTTCTACCTCCCATAACA
>PXOD01000877.1:0-27015 GCA_003012165.1 Paramyrothecium roridum
TTTTTATTTGGCCATGTAGTTACCTGCATGAGGCTAGACCTCTTGACGATAAATCTCGGCAATGGTGAATGTTCATATTGTAATTTGACTGTCCCATCTTGGGGACACCGCCGTAAGGCCTAACAAGGCATCCTCACTATAAAGACGGGAAATAAGACGACCAAAGGCTACGACGACGAACACTAGCAGTCTCTCCGACATTCAAACTTGCTGCAGAATACACAATTATAAAAAGTCGTTATCCGAACACATACTCAACACATTACATCGCCAATACCGACACCATGGTCTTCACTGTTGCTGTTGCTGGAGCCACAGGCGGTCTTGGTCGACTCATTGTCTCCGAATTGCTCAAGACACCCGACATTATCGTGAGGGCCCTGGTTAGAGACCCGAGCAAGGTGCCGGCGTCCCACAAGTCCGCATCTTCCTTCCAGCTGGTCCATGGCGATGCGTTGAATGAGACGGCCTTGCATTCACTCGTCAAGGGAGCCGACGTAGTTGTTACCGCCTACACCGGAGACGAAAGCGTCGTGGAAACGGGCCAGAAACTCCTCATAGATATTAGCGAGGCCGAAGGCGTCCCTCGCTACGTGACGAGCGACTACACGTTCGACTACACCGGATTGGGATACGGCACGGTTCCTGGCAAAGATAGCTCCCGGCGCGTGGCGGAGCACCTCGAGGGACGAAAGATCCAGGGTGTCCAGATCTTTATCGGCGCTTTCATGGATACGATCTGGAACTCGTGGTTCGGTATGTTAAACCGGGAAGATATGTCGCTATCGTTCTGGGGGACGGGCGAGGAGATATGGGAGATAACCAGCTATCAGAACACGGCTGAGTTCACCGTGGCGGTAGCCCTGGACAAGGAGGCTGTAGGAAAACAAAAATGTGAGCAGGACGCCGCCTACACTGACGACAAGAGGTTTGAGAAGTACTAATCGGACCATAGTCCTCGGAGACAGGAAGACATCCCGTCAGCTGATTGAGATCTTCGAAGAGGTCTATGGCATCAAGCCCAAGGTCAACTGGCTAGGATCTTTTGACGAGCTTACAAAGGTGATGGAGAGACAGAGGGCGAAGGAACCCCAGAATTTCATGAGCTGGGCCCCCCTGTAAGTTCAACTGGCACCATCCACCCGGCCGTGGGGACAAGTTGCTAATCTTCACCCCCAAACAGGTTCTATAAGTACTACTGCGGCAACGGCCAGACACACATCGGCCCCGATGCGCTAGATGTCACATATCCTGGTCTCAAGCACACCTCGATCAAGGACTTCATTAAGAGTGTTCCGCTCGAGAGACTTGCCAGTGGCATCTGAACTATCAGCATATAGCGATGGAAAACTCGTAAAGTTTCGACGGTATTTAGATACGGCATATGCCAATACTATGTGATTTACATTCCAGTTCAATATGCAGCAAAGTTGTACTCATCCCTTGGGCCAGGAATTTCCAAGCTCCCTAAACCAACCATTTATCACCCCACCCAAGACCCATGCACACTCAGCGGCCGTCGTGATATGAAATTCTTAAGGTTGGCGTTTGGGGTCAGTTTGTAAGTTGGTGGAAGACCAAATCACGGCTTAGGAGCTTACTCGACTTGGCGACAAATTCATTCTTAGATAATACCGAGCCCATCTCTTAGTCTAGTAGCAGTCAAGAGCTGCAGACTGCTGTTAAATAATAGTGCAATTAGATTATTGTACCTTCTCATTCTTGCAGCTAGCTGAGAGTGGCGGCCATTTTCAAATCTTTGAAAGGTTGTCAGATGCTGCTACCTCGCTCATAGCCTCTTTGCTCATCCCATGTAATAATTCTCCCGAGAAGACCAGAAGCAGAAAAAAGAAAGATACATTGACACTAGCTGAGTTTGGAATTAATGTACAAAAGTAACTTGGAGAATGGCTAGCAAAATTAGTAATAAGGGCGAATGAGAATTTATATATCTCTGACGAAGCCTGGCAGTTCTTGCTTTACTTACCCTAGAACGCAGGACAGTCTATATATGCGCTAGATGCAATGGAGAGGCAGAGCCAAACCGAGATAGCATCAATATTGACTTTTTATCAATTCCCGGGGCTAAGTTGACCGCCTTCCGAATGCGCCTGTTCCAAGTTTTTTTAAATATTTATTTGTGATGTATTACAAAAATTGAATGATCCACCGATTCATTTGTTAATTATCTGCTCTGGCCTCAGTGCAGAATCATGTTCAAAAATGATGGTATTCTGAGTAAGTTGTGGCATTCGTCCCACACCAACTAAATCACAAGTGCAGTTGACGCTCTTGCGGCAGAATCTGAGGAGAGCAGCATGAGGAAGTGTACTTTTGCTTAATCATACACTAAAGCCGCTTTCTCAAACGGTTCGATAGGATTCGAGAACACTTGGAGTATGGAGTCAATCCGGAGGCTTGGAAAGAGCCGCCTTATGCCCCGCGTCGTAGATAGGCAGTTTACGCAGCAACTTAGACCAAGTCTGAGCAAGCAATCTAGAAGTTTCAATAACCCAAATACCAGAAACGTCGTGCCATCGTCGTGAATACTAGTAAGATTTGACTGAATTACTGGGCACATTGAGATACTAATTAGGAAGAACCATATTCGGGAAGCTCAAATAGGATTTAGCTAGGATAGATGGATCCAATATAAAGATCTAACTTCTAGAGCCTAAAATTCAGTAATCAAATAAGTAAATAATATATATGTAGCTAATGAAATAAAAGAATGTACACTCAAGCACTGGGGTTGCTTGAGCCCTCTACTCCAGCAGGAACCCAATGACCCATTGTAATATCGCTGCCACGTCAAAGTCCACCTACGTGGCTACAGCTGTAAAGATATTCGCAACAACGCTAGGCTCAATATCAATTGATTCCTCGATAACAAGATCTCCGAACAAAAGCATAATAGCCTGGTCGTCGCCTGCCTCGACTCAGCGAGATCTCGACTCATCAACCACACCCGCAAGCCTGCTTCCTTAGTTGAATCAATGAGTCATCCGAACTAATGCTGCCAGTTTCCCGATGCTTAATATTTCCCTACCAAGATTGAGCCAGACATCCAACGGGTAGGAGCTCATTTTCGGGCATTTATAATTGGTTAACAGAACCGTAAGCCCTCCCCAGCTCTACCTATGGTAGAATATTTGAACCTATCTATTAGGGCTTCCGAGTAGTTCTTTTCAACCTATCGCGCTATGTAACGGAGAAGTTACCTCTTTAAATCGATTGCTTGCGCCATATACGTCCCTTCACTTCCCGCTATTTTGATTCCGAGCATAACCCACGAGGGGCCCCAATGACTTATCGCCGCTGAAGAATCTGGTCATCTACCTGTAGCAGCTGTCGTCCTTTCTTATATCCTTGCCTACCTTACCTGGCTAGCGATGGAGAAGATCGAAAGGAGATTTCACCCCGTATCCATGCAGAGCAGCTCAACGCGAATTGGGATGTACAAGTTGGACAAGTGTTTTCGGTTCATCATGCCGGCCAAGATCAGTTGACTTGCCAGCGTGACTAAAACCATTCTGGGAAAATACAAGACAAGTTGCGCTTGCAGATTACACGGTATGGATGGGGACGCTGGAGACCATTTTCTTCAACACCATGAGACAAAACAGAGCGCCAGAAGGGGTGGAAAATGTCCGGAAACCCTCGTGGAGGCGTTATTAATATAGACATAAACCGCTGGATTACTCTGCTTATCAGTATTAAGAGCCACTGCCACGCTGAAGATAATTCGACGGATGAGGCTTGAACCCAATACCGACACCATAGGAGGGTATGTGAGACGTGGAAAACTCACCAATGAAAAAGTCTAATGACTAAAACCCCTGGAAATCTTAGCTTCAGCCTGATACTATTATAGTACGAGCATGCAGCTGCATTCAACGCAATATATATGGGAAAAGGTGGTCGAAATGTCGGTATTCGACCAAATGCACTTTCTGGGGTCATCTACACCTTCATAATGAAGACTTGGTTATATCGAACAGTCACACCATTGAAACATGCCTAGAAGTTTGGGTAGCCACTCCTGACAAGTTCTAATTAATGCGGCCTGGCCTCGACTGGTCCCTCACTTTGGGCAATAAAAGCCAGCACTCTTCTAGTGCTGTTTCAATTTGGGTTTCTCACTGCAAATTGTAGGAAAAGCCTCGATTGCAGCCGCCAGCACCTCGGGATTCAGCCGAATAGCGGGTCCTAGTAAGTAACAACACCGGATACCCCGGGCCTTGATACCATTCATACCCTTTGCAAGACGCCGTCGTGCGCGAGGAATTTCGGCATTAGCTACTTGGCCGCAAATTGGCCGCGTGTTGGCCACACTTTGGCCGCACTCTGGCCGTCATCAACTCTCGACGTCGATCTTCGTCGTTCCGAACCTCGGCATTTCCGATCGACCGGCATCTGCCCGCCAAGTCGCCATTGCCCTGGTCAAGGCTAATCAGTTCGTAATCACATCGTATGCTGCCCGCCATCTGAGTTACGCAGTACGTTGGTACACTTATACGCGGGATGGAAAATCGAAGCAAGTCATCAAAATCTCAGTATGCCTTCTTACCCCATGCTATGAATCAATTGTCGCAAGGCAAGCATTGAGGTCTGTTCGCGAACTTGCGAAGAATGCCGGCTACATTCGTGCAGGTCGACACAAACGAAGTTCCGAAGCCCTCCATAGTGGGTCCCACGTACCCACGTCATGGAGCCGGAACGATTCGCCATTCTGGCGACTTCTCTTGAAGTCAAGGCTCCAAACTAGAGTCTAAGAAAAATATGGGCATGGGGCCCCGTGTTAAGTGGCATTGAACTACATTGACAGGATGTTCTGATTCGGAGATTAACATCTCAGTCCGCAAATTTCGATATTCGCGTAAGGTGGCCTCAACTTCGGAAGTTCTTACTCTTACCCGGTTTATCACCTGCCTGACCTACAGCCGAAGTATCCGGCTTAAACTTGCAACTGAGCAAGACGAGCCAAAATCTCGATTGATACATTATATGAACAGGCCAGGTCACAAGATGATGCTGTTTTGATAACTCCTAGCAAACACTCAGTCTGCAAGAATGTTGCCATTCCTCATGATACTGATCACATGTGCAGCACTTCTGACACGATCAACATATGCTTCAACGTCGGCTTCGTACGCCTCACCAAATTCGACGGCACCACTTGTCAACTTGAAAAATGGAACCTTGATCGGTGTTCACAATCTTGCTTATGATCAAGATTTCTTCCTTGGGGTGCCTTACGCCTCACCACCCGTTGGTGACCTCCGTTTTCGTAGGCCAATCCCGCCTCAGGCATGGAACGGGTCCAGAGTTGCTGATTCATACGGACCTTGGTGCATGGGAAATTCGATCGATTTGGCTGGGTTTAGCCAAAAGTTCGCAGGTAATATGAGCGAAGATTGCCTTCATCTCAACCTCATACGCCCAGCCAGAACGTCTCCATCTGCCAAGCTCCCAGTTCTCGTCTGGATCCATGGCGGTGGGTTTGACGACGGCAGCGCCAATGACGACAGAACTAATGGCACCTTTCTTGTCCAGAGCTCTGTTGCCATGGGGTCACCAATTATCTTTGTCAGCTTGAACTATCGCCTTGGCGTCTTCGGCATGCTAGCCGGCTTTGCTATTGAGCGAGAAGGAGCGACAAACCTCTTCCTCCACGACCAGCGTCAAGCTTTGGCCTGGGTGCAAGAGAACATTGGAGCTTTTGGCGGGGACGCCTCTCGCGTCACTATCATGGGCGAATCCGCCGGTGCCGCTTCCGTTGGTCTCCATCTTGTTGCCTACGGTGGCCGCGATGACGGACTTTTTAGCGCAGCGATAGCGCAAAGCGGTGGTCCATTCACAACGGCTCCTGGCTATCGGAGCACCACTCAAAGAGAGGATGAGTTTAGGAAGGTTCTCAATGTCACTGGATGTGCTGAAACGACAGATTCTCTTACATGCCTCCGTCACGTTGCGGCAAAATCCATCAGAACAGCTGCCTTGCATGTGCCACGCTCATTCACTATCGATGGCGACATACTGCCCGAAGACAACGTTCGCCTCTTGCGGGACGGCCGTTTTGTTCGGGTGCCTCTATTGATAGGGTCTACTCGAAATGAGGGTACATCCTTTGTACAGCAGTTGATGTCAGCGCCTTTTGTCACGGACGAGGACTTTGTGGCATTCGTGCTCCCGGCCTGGGGCTTTCCTACACTTCCACGGTCTGTTTTACAAGCCTGGACGCGTTGGTATCAGGACGATATCGATGAGCCCTCGGCAGCAGGACTAGGTACGGTCGACTCCCACCCAGGCCAAGAGTTTGGACCCGGTTACGGTAGAGCAACCCTTTGGATGGGAGACTTCATGTTTACAGCGGGTCGTCGGGCTGCAAGCCAGGCATGGGCAAAATGGGGAGTCCCCAGCTACAGCTACTTCTTTGACGCTGTCCCTGCCAATGTCAACCCAGAAACTCTTGGCGTGGCCCACTTCTTGGAGATCCCTTACACATTTGGAAACTTGGACGGTGTTGGTTGGGAGTCAAACCCCTTCCCCAGTGAACCGAGACTTAAGGCCAAACACAAGAAGTTGGCTGAGGTCATGAGCCGCATGTGGCTAAGCTTCGTAGTGGAGCAGTCTCCAAATTCTCATAAAGGTATGCCTTTTTCGATGGGTGGCTGAGGATCTTACGGAATGGTTGTTCTCTTGATACTCGATGAATCCGTGCTGACTTCATATTCTAGTCCCGGGTGTACGTATCGAATGGCCAGTATACTCGCTCGTCAATCCGACAAACATGGTCTTCTCTGCAAAGTGTAGTATACATTTACAACCCGACACTTGGAGAGCTGATGCAATTCATTCTATCATCGAAGAACGTGAAAGCCTAATTAAATGACGATCGTGGCGGGACATAGCCCTTTGACGCATACGGACCGTTTTTAGAAAACCTATTCAGACTCGACGGCCCGAAAAGATAAGATTAAAACCGGTAATCAATTGAAAGTCGAATGCGGCAAGCAAAGATACTCTTTTTAAGAGTTTAGTGCGCTCAAGTCCAGTCCAAAGGAGGTGGTCGTCATGTAATTTTTAGCCTTCTCTAACGCACATGAAATCATTTTGACGAGAGAATGGAGAGAAAATATTGTCTAGTTTGCACACAGAAGTTTACCTACTACATAACCACCGCACAGAGGTACTCGTCACTGACAGTAAAGACAATATCCAAACCAAATGACAAGGCAAATTAATCGTTGGATGGTATAGACATCTTACGATAAGATGTGAAAGCAAGGCACTTATGGATGTCGAAGTCATCATGGTTAATGAGGATAGCAATGTCGGTAACGTTACGGCTCTCACACCTGCTGGACGCTTCGGAGGCTACGAGGTCGTCGGAAGGAAAGGGCATCTAGGGCACCTTGGCTATTGCACCGTCTGTGGACATTTCTTCTGTTCGTGCCGGGCTCTAATCACAGTGCGAGGGTGAGACTAGCGAGTTGTGGACCACATCGCCAAAAGCCTGAGGCGTCGTACAGGAAGTTGGGCGCGTGCCTGAATGTGTGTGCGTTGCAGTCCACCCTGCTCGTTCATCTAGCTGAGGGCAATTGGTTGGGATTGGCACAATATTACCCTTCAATGACCAGCGGAGACTCTCGTGGAGCCAGATTAAAGCTGAAAATTTTAGCACTCGAAGAGACACGTTCGCTACATGTCCCTACGAGTTGCAACGGCAACTACTACTGACTGACCATTAAGCGGCGTCTGTGCAACCAGCTGTCAACTTGGACGCAGCAAAAATTGCGGTACGTGGACTCTGGCTCCCATGTCTGCGTATTATTGCCGTTAGTAATCAGAATGTCGAGTACACCAGCGTGCTAGACCGCGATTGAATCCGAAAGCCCGCTCAATATAAGGTGCAACCCCCCGGCAATGCAGCCAGGTCGTCGTTTGCGACGAGACCCCTCTCAGACGTGGTGGCTGTTCAACACTAGGGCACGATAGTCGCAATAATTTGGACGCGACGAATTGATTTTGTGCAATCAACAAAATTTTAAGAACCAATCAAAGTATGGTTCACCCGTGAAATCAGCGACTTCAATTAACATCTATCCATTTACAAAGAAGAGTAGTCTTAGTTGTCCCAGGACGGATTACCAAAAAGTTGGGAGGTAGCTGGTTCTTTGCAAGGTCGCATTACGAAAGAGGCCAACTTCGTGATATCGTTGCAGACCAGAAACGAAAGCTGCGCGTGGTAAAGACGAGTGTTCAATGGTACTTTGACAGAGACTGAGCTCAGAGGCGTGGTGAATCATCCCAGCGCCTCAACAAGGGGATCCCCAAACCGAGTTGTCCTATAGTTGTAGGTTTATGTAGGGAGCTAAGGTCAAATGAAGGAATCACTTTTCGTCCTCTATCAAGAATTTCCAACCCGTTCGCATGCCGATGACACGGCCAGCTACGTGGGTGCAGGACACCACGTTGCCTCGACAGGGGATGGAAAAATCCCCTGCGCCGTTGTAAAATGGTGAAAGCCCAGAGAGCGACATTCCTAATGCGGGTAAGGGTCTCGTGACAACAACTCGGGTACCGCTTCCATGTACGTGGGTGTGGGCCCGCGGGTCGCCGCCCGAGACGCGCTTGGGAATAAGTTCAACTTGTTGCGTAAGGAACGGTAGCCACCATGACTACAGAAAGAGACAAAACGCGGCAAAGGGTTATGCTAAGCCGTAGTAGGTAAGAAGGATCAAGTTTGAGCTTGGCTGCACATTGGCTTCAACTACGCAAAGCATACGCGTCTGCCTGCTCGGTGGCTTCTCTTGCGGCTGCTGTGCCGCACGCCTAATTTCATGACCTGTCGTGATTGGCTAATTTCCGTCGTGTAGCATTCACACCTGAAAGGCAGCCTGATCCTCTCCAACAACCAACAGGGGTTACGCCATCAGTTGGTTCAACTGTCCTTTCCCTCCCGGATCATAAGAGCCTCAGCCCCGCATCATTCTCAGCTTCTCGGCACAAGATTTGAACACCAACAAGTCCAATCTACCACTACAATATTGCTTCCAGCGAGTTATCAATATGCGAACCGAAATTATCGCTTCTTTACTCGCTCTGGCCGCGCCAGCCCTGGCCAGCGACCATGAGGAGATAGTTTATGTTTCCGATCTTAACATCCATAAACACGGCAGTCCCGTCGGTGACACAATCGAGAGCGTCTCGTTTAAGCTCAACGGCGCGGACGCGAAAGACTTGGAGTGTTCGTCCTCCCATGCGTTCGCCTTCCCATCCCCAGTCGCCATTTTCCGATGTGGTGACTCCGACTACTCATTCGCCATTTTCGAGGGTGACAATGGCGCTGACTTCGCTACGATGCTTTACCATGACGTTGGTGATCCGTAAGTTGCTAGCATACCAACTTTTCAACCTGTGTCTGTCTAACACCATAATAGGAAGGCCGATCTCCGTGGGCTTTCCGACGTCGTAACTGAGTGCGATAATAGCCATGGAACTGGCCCGGCCGACTTAATTTGTAAACAAGAACCCGGGGAGAAGGTGACTTTCACCATTGATGGACCGGTCGGGAGTCACCCTGGCGGTAGGCGCGGCTGGCGCGCATGGCTTGATCTGTAGGCTTTGAAGATATTGCGTCGGCTCTGTCGTGACATTTCGATGCGATGGGCTTGTCAAGAAATCGAGCCCCGCTGGAATCCAGTTATCAGCTAGATGATTTATTGAATAGTCTATTGTGAGGAACTGAGGCAGCCAAGCAGATAGTATTATTAGGATTTCTTTCACAAGCACTTTGAGCTTCCCACCATTTGATCAATACCGCATAGGTGTTTAAGGATCTCCTCTCTTTGACTCCACCCTGTCGTGTAGTGGGTGCCCTTGCTTTGAACCCTGACTCGAGTATTTGGCACCTGTTGTGCTATCGCGTGGCTCATTGCCGGCGGCGTCCAGGTGTCATCTTCACCGGCCCACATAGTCAAACCGCCTTCTTTAATATCAGACAGCTTAAATCCCCAATCCTCTGTGATCAATTTGGCATCATGCACATTCGATCCGATTCCGCCGTCACGCAAACCCACAATATCTTGTGATACAACGTCTAAAAAGTCAGGATCGCGGTACAGTTCTGCATCCGGTCCACTACCCGCACTAGTTCGAAGATTGCGTTTTATCTCGTCCTGCTTCCTGCCACTGAAGGACCCTTGCATGAGCGTGTCCATTATGGATGTCATGAACCCTGGTGGGAAAGACTTGACCGCACGGGCGCCGAGCCGCACGCGGAGACTCATGCCTGTAGATGGTGTCCCGGGCGGACCCCAGGTTGAGACCGTACTGACGGTCTGTAAGCCTGGCAAGCTGTCTCTCTTGGCGGCGCAACAGGCGCATACGGCGTCCCCATGGATATAGCGAGGAGGGCGTACGACTTCAGCCCTAAGTGTGTAACAAGCTCCGCGACATGGCGGGGGTACTCTGCTACAAGCTTGATCGGGTCATTTGAGCCGTGACGGGCTGGTGAGATAAGGCGCACATTACACGCCCTGGCAGCGGAGTCCCACAAGGCTCCTTCACGATTTGTCGCTAGCAGGCCATGCAAGAAAATGGCAGGGAAGCCATTTGGTGAACCATATTCTAAGTACTGGATCTTGGAGGGACCGGTAGTCCCAGCAGCTTGTTCGCCCAAATGCTGAGAATGCCTGCTGGGATGTGTTTCAGAATTGTCGGTCTGAGGGGTTATGTTGCTGGCTTGCCCTGTGGCCTTATCGTACGATGGCGGTGCTTCTTCTGCAGAAGTGGAATCTGTAGTTGCCATTGCATGGAAATGGCCGGGGCGTGCTGATGTCGTAATTTTGTCGACAAACATGATCCGAAAGAATTAATTCTCTATGATCGAGTGCCCAAGCTGTAGACGCGCAACGCTCTGAAGTGGGGACACATTATTAGGGGCGAATGACGTTGACTTTTAGGATCTGGAACCAGGCCATTCGTTTTCGATAACCCACGCACGTTTAGTAGGTAGGCTATTCAGCCCACACAATCTTATGATATGAGAGGACAAAAATAGCATGCTAGCAGGGCGAAGGAATGCCAAGATTAGGCAACCACGGACCACTATTGCTTTCGAAAAAGAGAGAAAAACCAAGGCGTTGACTGGCAAATAAATACGCGATTGTTTTGAAGATTGTTTATCTATCGTCACACGTGACGGGATGCCACGATAGATCCTTAGTGCCATAACAAGTGAGGAGCATAACTAAATAAGATTATATGGCGATTTCTTTCAGATGAGAACCACATTGCGCAGCCTCTCTCTAGGAACGGAGTTTGGGGTATTCCTCCTGCGGCAAGCCTTTTCAGAGATCTTGCCACAGAGTCTACCGGAAATTGTCACCAGGGTTAGAAATACGGACAGCTTTCATTTGTAAGACGCTACTCTTTGCACAAGGAGAAACGATATCTCTATGCCACTGATGGTTTCTGACTGTTGCATCATTTTAACTCTTCCATTACGGAATATGACAAGTGTTTAGCTCGTCCAGAAAGAAGCTTGGCTGCAAGAAACCCTTGAAAAAACTGCAGGGCCGTACGATCTCTTCACCATTGGCGGAAGTGCGATATCTGCCGGGGTACAAAGATCAAAGGTAGTTGTGCGCGGCGGATTTTATAAATGAAATTGTTTTTCTCCAACGTGACTAAGTGCTCCAAGGATAAACCAAGATGCAGCGCCTTCGTACAACATGCAAGGCTATGTCACTACTGGGGCAGGATAAATAGGGCTTTTTTCACGCGAGGGTATGCCTCTGATCGAGCGTTTGCAGCTGTCCTATATATCGCTTTGTCACAGTTGCTTGACGGGGTTGAGAGACGTCTCGCTTACGCGGGGCAACACTTGAACCAGCTGATTCCTGACGTGAACATTCACGAAGGAATTGGTCCGCGGGCGATTCGAGATTCAATGATCGCTCCCCAACTAAAATCATCTAGCAGTCTAGCTGTAAGGGGCTATAGGGAGACCTGGCCCTTTACTTTTGGCCTCAAGCCACAAGTAACCATTGCTGTTGCTACAGTATACGACAATATTGATCTTTAAGATATGCATAGAGAATTCAAAGCAATTTCAGAATGTTCGCGTATTAACAGCTTCTACGAGAAGCGCTAAAAGTGTATTTCATTATGGTTCCACTGAGGTGGTAGCTGATCCACCAGCCTTGTAATCAGTTCACTAATATCTCGCAGATTGTCTAAGGACTCAGGATTAAATTCCGACCACATGGATTAAATAATTCAACAATAGCCGTCTAAAGCGGAGGTTTCGGCTATAATTATTTGATTCAAATCGCAACACGCATAAACAAAGAGTCAAGTGAGAAGAGACTCCAATATGTTTCTGTCTTGTGTGAGGCCAGCAAATATATGGCTGTTCCCAATCGTAGCCTACAAACTAGAAAAGGGAATGGAAAAGTGTTAGGCAGGACCGTGGCTCTCGTGATGACAGCTAAGGGTACAAGGTGTGGCGATGAACAAAGCCAAAGGATTATTTTGCAATTAGATTGACTTGTCTCGCAATCATTTGTGCATCAGAATTTTCCACGCAGGTTTCAAAGGTTCGCTGTACAGCCCAACGAGGCTAGAAGTGCTTCGGCACGAAGCACACAAGTCGATAAATGGCCGATCTTTGCAGCTATGTTTTGGAAGCGATCCTGTGAGCAGTTATTTACGGCTCCGGCGAAACCGAAGAGCCTTGAGGTTATGTAAGTTATTCGGATAAATCGGCAATGAAGTTAATTCGTGCCCCACTTGAATCGTTCAATGAAGTTTACTTGGTGACGAACACTAAATGTTTTCGTGGTCCCCGCTAATCCATCAATCACGCAATCAATTAGCATGGAAAGATTTTATTCTCGTTGCCGTTTTGAGATACTTTATCACGGCCAAACTGAAATGTGTGTTCGTACTTAACGACACTCTTGACTGCTTCGTGGTTCCTCGAATTTAGTGTCAGTATCTTGTCAACCGTGCCATCAGTCAGCCACACAGGAGCTTGGAGCTTAGCGGGCGGGCCGAGCGTCAACCACTAAAACTGCCAGTCAACATGGATGAAACATCCAATGAAAAGGTCTCAGGCCATAGTAATCAGCCCATGGACGTCGAGGAGGGCCAGCGCCGTATCCAAGCAGACCGCTTGCGACGGTCTCTATCAGCCCGCCAAGTCCAAATGATCGCCATCGGTGGAACCATTGGCACAGGGTTGTTTCTTGGCACGGGAAAGTCCTTGGCGACTGGCGGACCAGCTTCCATGTTGATATGCTACGCCATCGTCGGCGGCATTGTATTCGTTACTATGCTCTGTCTTGGTGAAATGGCCGCCTTTATTCCCGTGGCAGGTAGCTTCTGTACATTTGCAGGGTAGGGGCCATTTTCCACCACGTCACATTTCAAATGCTGTTTACTAACTTGGTACAATAGACGGTTTGTGGATGATGCATTTGGTTTCGCTCTAACATGGAATTACTGGTTCAACGATGCTGTATCCACTGCATCCGACCTAGTTGCTCTACAACTCATCTTGCAGTACTGGACCGACAACTTTCCAGGATGGGCTCTCAGTCTCATATTTTGGTTTGTTCTTATCCTCGCCAATATCATCACTGTACGCGCATACGGTGAGCTGGAATACTGGCTCAGCTTACTCAAAGTCATTACGATCGTGGTAAGTTGCCATACACGAACATTCAAGAGTAATAGCCAGGCCGACTAAACACTATAAGGTTTTCATCATAATGGGTATTGTTGTCAACGTCGGTGGTAACACCAGCGGTCATTATATTGGAGGAGAAAACTGGCACATACCTGGTGCACCGTTTGTTGGCGGTATCGGTGGCTTTGCTTCGGTATTCGTTACCGCCTCGTTTGCTTGCAAGTCTCTCTTCTCCCACAGGCGAGATATAAACTCTCGAGCTAACCAACCGCAGATGGTGGTACGGAGTCCATTGCTATCACGGCTGGTGAAACAAAGAACCCGACCCGAAATATGCCAAAGGTCGTCAAGAATGTCTTTTGGCGTATTCTCCTCTTCTACATTCTTTCTATCCTCTTAATCGGTCTCAACGTGCCCTACACGTACCCCAACCTTGATTCCAAGGAAACACGCACATCACCCTTCACTATCGTCTTTGAGATGACAGGGGCCCATGTTGCTGGAAGTGTCATCAATGCTGTCATTCTCACCAGTGTTTTGTCCGCCGGCAATCACGCGCTTTTTGCCGGTACCCGACTGCTGTACACTCTGGCCGTTGAGCGTCATGCACCATCTGTCTTCGGGAGGTTGAATAAACATGGTGTGCCTTGGGTGGCGGTACTTGGGACATCCCTTATCGCGGGTCTTTGCTTCGGTGCTAGCTTTATCGGAGCGGGCCAACTTTGGACTTGGTTACAAAAGTAAGAAATTTTACCTTACGTCTAGCTATTATGAAGTTTTGGTACTGATGGTGCTAGCATCGTTGGCGTTTCCAACCAGCTCAGCTGGATTTCTATTGGCATTGCCTCCATTCGTTTCCGTTCAGGCCTTGCCCGCCAGGGAAAGACACATCTTTTGCCCTTCAAAAATTGGACATACCCCGTCGGCCCTTGGGTTGCTGTCATTCTTAACAGCTTCCTTGTCCTTGTGCAGGGTTGGAGCTGTTTTAGTCCCAGGTTCAATGCTGTCGACTTTGTTAGTTACTATATTGAGCTGCCTGTTATGTTGCTCATGTATGTGGTGTGGAAGATAACAAAGAAGACTAAGTTTGTGAGTTTGGATCGGATGGATCTCCAAACAGATGTATATGTAAGAGAGAAAGAGGACTCAGAGACTCCATTATCGCAAAGAGGTTGGAAGGGCAGAATGAAGAGAGTTTTACACTGGTTCTTCTAAACAGCTATACTTACTACTTGGAAATTTCTTAAGCTTCTAAGATAATACACTCGATACCTGACGATACAAAAAATCCATGGCATTCATAGAGCTTAAGCTATCCACTCGGTATTAAATGGCTCGAATCACTAGCGGGAACTTGACAGATTAATGCAATTTTACTACAAGAATTATATTCATTCTTCTAGCTATAGATCTTATATCTCGGGCAGCAATGCTAAAGTTGATAAAGAAGCAGTGCTCAAGTCACCCCTTACTCGAGTTCCCTGGTACAATATCTATAATAGTTATGCATAGGTGATAAAAAGCTGCGAATGGATAGAGTCAACCAATCATTTGTATTAATCATCGAGCTGAGATGGGCAAGGTGGATGGGTTAGCCTATTAACTTCAACGGCTACGTTTGCCTATTGGCCTTAGCATCCAAATCAATGTTTTTTTGTGGTAGATTATAATTAGATGGAGCTTTATGCGCACTTCTTTTAAGGCTGTCAAGAAGAGAAAAAATATGTCGAATATGCACATGATATAGGGGAAATTACTATATATTAGAACTATGCCGAAAGTATATTGGGAAAAGATAGATATTTTGTTTTTTGTCAAATCTTCATATAACTTCAGGTACTCTTCTCTAAACTGATTTTGATTATTCAATCCCCTGTAGGGTACCTACAATAAGCCTTAAGACTGCCAAGGAGATAATCACTTTTTCTTCATCACTTTATCGCGGCGCAGCTTTGGTCAAGTAGATTCGGCAGTCCGGGATTGATTTGCAGGATGAAGCTACTATTTCTCTTGAATTTGAGTATGACTGCTAGAAGCCGACCACAACCAAGAAAGAGTAGCCCAGAGAGCTAACGAATCAGCAAATATCCACAGTGCAACCACGGAGTAGGGGGAAGCGCTTTAGTGGGACGACGCATTGTTTTATTGTTGATGTTACTACGAAATGCCCTGCCAACTTACCGATGACAGCAATAATCCCTGAGCTACCAGAAAGTAAAGCCTGCTCCCCGCACCGTCGGTCTTGGCATGGCCGAGACCGACATCTGTCTGGCGAAATCAATTGCTCTGGTCAGGGTGCAACAGTTGGACATTTGTCACTGCCTTCCGGGATGTGGAGGACCCTGCCCGAACTGATGTGGTTTGTCATCAGTGTCGCCTGCTAACCTTCCGTCGCGTAGGGTTTCTTATTAGATGGACCCGGCTGTCTAGTTATTTAACAGTGTCACCGCGCCTCCTTTTATTCACCAAGCTCCAGACTCACTCACCCAGGGATCAAACAGCTCTCTTTTTGCCATGGCTTATCGCAAAGCATTTATCCTTCCGAAGGACACTGTCGATTCTGCCAGGCCTCCAGGTACAGTATTACTGGCAGGTTAGTCTAAATGTCTCTCCAAGCATTGACTCCTCTTCCATCTGATATGCTGACTAGTTGCGAGTGGCATACAGACTGTGGATTAGAGGTACCATGCTTAGACTCCAATATTCTCAGGGTTCCGCGACCAACCAACAGCCCTCAAGATCCACTGAATTTTCCTGCCTGGCGAAAGTTTACGGTCCTAGTGACTGTCTCAATTTATGCCTTTGTGGCCAACTTTTGCAGCTCCATCATTTCCCCTGCCATTCCATTGTGGCACTCTACATTTCCTCAAGACCCACGGCCCTACCACGTGCTCTCGTACCTTATTGCTGTGAGTCCGCTGCGAAACGTGTCGTCTTCGATGAAACAGAATGCTGAAATTGGAACTCTAACAGTACCATGTATTATTCTTGGGCGTCTCCAGTCTCGTTTGGGTCCCCCTTTCCCACTGGCTGGGCAAACGACCCGTCCTTATTATGGCAACGCTGCTCATGAGTCTATGTTCGGTCTGGTGCGGACTAGCAAAGTCGTATAACTCACTTCTCGCTGCTAGAATTCTGCAAGCCTTTGGAGGAGGTGCGGCTGATACAGTCGCACCGGCTGTCGTCGGCGACCTGTTCTTCGTCCATCAACGTGGCCGTGCCATGGTTAGTACATCCCTTATCTCACTATCACATTTGCAGGAAAAAATCCTTCAAGAGCGCTTATTGAGAGCCTTAGGGGTTGTACACAGTCTTCCTTTGTGTTGGTCCCTTCTTTGGTGGACTTGTCGGTGGATATATTGGATACGAGCATGGATGGACGACCATTTTCTGGATCAGCGCGGCCTTGAGCGTCCTTGTTCTATCATGCGTCGTCATCTTCGTGCCGGAAACCATGTTTAGCAGGAATGACCATTGGAACCTACGGGGGGTTCAATTAGAACCAGCTCAATCTGCACATTCGTCCAATAAAGCTCATAGTATGAGTATTGTGGAGCCGGAGAGTGGTACGGCGGAAAAGCTCTCATTTGGCCAGGCGATGGGAATGAGAATGCCTAGAGGCAATCTATGGAAACAATATCCTCGCATCTTCCGGACAATGGCTTTCCCTGGCACTTGGGTGGTGACCTTGCACTACGCTGGTCTCATCGGCGGTATCGTCACTGTCTCCTTGGTTGGACCAATGCACGTCTCGAGGCCTCCATACTTGTGGGGTGCGAATGCCGGCCTAATTAATGCTGGAGGCATTATTGGCGCTGCTCTTGGCTTCCTATACAACCATATTACATCTGACGGGCGTCTCAAGAAGCAGGCCAAGAGGTTGCGTAACGGCATGGCTGAGCCTGAAGATCGATTGCCGACATTATTCTTCTCCTTAGCCCTAGCAACAGGCGGCCTTCTCGTTTTTGGACTCAGCGCACAGTATCCTGGCCCTTCTCGGTGGGTCGGCCTTGAGATCGGGTTTGCGATGTTGTCTTTCGGTCTGATGCAAGTCCCAGCTACCGGGTTTAGCTATGTAAGAGACCCAGCACTCATGATTTTGCGATGTAAGCGGTTAACTGATTCCTTATCAATCGGCAGCTTATTGATTCTTATCACTCTCTGGCTGCCGATTGCTTCACGGTAGTCACCATTTTGCGCTCAGTCATTGCATTCGCCTGGACGTTCTGCGTCGCAGAATGGTCCGAAAACAGCGGCCCAGCACAGCCATTCGGCATCTTTGCAATGTTGCTCGGCCTCTTTAGTCTATTGACGGTACCACTTTGGATCTGGGGTAAGAGATTCAGGATCGCTACGGCGCCACTGGTAGAAGCCTGGATTCAAACTTAGATGTAACGAACCCGGCTAAAGACGACGGTTGCACAAGTCATAGAGTAGCATCAAACAATCACTCACCAGTTTCGAATTGCATCACCACATCGAAATCATGTGCTTGAAGGTTACCTCTATTACTCGACCGTGTGTTGGTCACCTTGTAAAATGCTGCCCTAAAATCGTGAAGGAATGCTACCTAAAACTCGCAATGCTCATCTCTTGACTTCCAGATTTGGGAAGTATAGGTGGGGAAACAGTCGAAGTGGCCACGTAGCAAACATCAGCAGGAGAAACAATTGTTCGAGCATAACGTCTTTACATCAAAACAGCCGCCCTGTAGACCAACTAGGCATGCAATTGGACAATGTCTGTGTCTGCGTCGACGTTCAAATCGACTTGTGGAGTCTGGAGACCCCAGATTCGAGGCTCGTTAGCTCCGGTAAACACCTTGGCTAGCGCCGGAGAACCCCGCACAAGTCCTGCCTGTCCAGGTTACAAACACACGAAAGTGAGGAGCTCGGCATGTTTACATGGCAGGTAGATTGCTTCGGCTCCACCGGCATGTGGAGGACTGCAATATCGGATCAAGAGGGGAACCCGAAGAGTTCACTTTGGGTGACCAGCGACGTAGTTTCATTAAGGATCACGGCAAACTGAGTACGAGATATGAGAGGCGGAGAAATTCTGTTACCACAATTCATCTATTCCGTTGTCATCTGTTCAAGCTGTGCTTTCTGTATCAAGGCCGTGGGCCAGTTAGATGAGGTAATTTTGCTCCTCTTGTATGGTGGCTTGGATCAATGATGCTGAAATCCTGCACTGATGTATGCATCAGGCCTCCTTTCTCGGCGAAATCTCAACAAGGCGCATTTGACACTCGAATGACATTCAGGGAGCATAGGTTTTTATTGAAGTGGCACAGGTATTTTCAGAGGATAATATATAAACAAACGAACAACCAGACATAGCTTCAACTAGACAATCATCCTCAGCAGTAGACATCGCTTGTTATCAATTCAGCCTTTCTTCACCTTACACTGCTTAGATTTCTCAACACAATGTGTCTTCTTGACTTTATTATAGCTTTGGGTTGTGTCAGTGCCACGGCAGTAATAGCGCAATCTAACAACTACCTGATTGGCGCACCTTCAAAGTTTATGGCGTTAATGTCGGTGGATGGCTACATCAAGAGCAAGTCATTGATCCGACTTGGTAGAATTCAAATGCCAATGGCACAACGGATGAGTGTGATTTCTGCGAAGCCCTCGGAAATCGATGCAGAGCTGTCCTAGAGCAGCGATATGCTTCCTACATTACGACAGCGGATATTGACATTTTAGCGAATGCCGGCGTCGATGTTCTCCGCATCCCCACGGGATACAATGCATGGGTTTCAGTACCTGGTTCGAAGCTCTACACTGGCAATCAGGTTCGCTTCCTTAAGATTATTGGTGAATACGCCATTACGCGTTATAATATGCACATTATCCTCGACCTTCATTCCCTTCCAGGCGGCGTCAATGGAATGGGTCTTGGCGGCAAATAAGGTGGATTCGCTTGGTTTGGCAACCAGACTGCATTACAATACTCTTATGGAGCAGTAGACGCTGTCATTGCCTTCATTCAAGCTTCCAGTCGACCCAGTGGTTGGAAACTCCAACCCTTGAACGAGCCAGTCGATAATCCCGATCCTTCTACCTTTGGTACGCCAGCCGCTCTTAGTGACGTCGGCGCGGCTTGGGTGTTATCATACTTCGAAGGGGTTGTTAGCCGCGTACAGGTTAAGAACCCCAAAATACCTGTCATGATCCAAGGCAGCTTTCGACCAGTTGACTTTTGGTCCTCGCATTGGGCCGCTTCAACCAATATCGTCTTCGATGTTCATAAGTACTACTTCGCTGGAAGACCTACCACGTCAGCTAACCTACCTACGTGGATTTGTCAAGACGCGAAGGCCGGTAAGGGCAACGGAAAGTTCCTGGTTTTTATTGGGGAATGGTCTATCCAAACTGTGAGTAATAACACTTTAGTAAGTCGATCCAGAAACCTCAATTC
This sequence comes from Paramyrothecium roridum, assembly GCA_003012165.1. NCBI lineage: Eukaryota > Fungi > Ascomycota > Sordariomycetes > Hypocreales > Stachybotryaceae > Paramyrothecium > Paramyrothecium roridum. Next base: position 20,132 of record PXOD01000877.1, read on the forward strand.
TGGGCTTCGGACCTGGGCAAAGTACTATACTGGTAGCGCATATTGGACATATAAGTTCTTAGGGAATTTGCCTGTTAATGGTGAGGGTACTCAAGCTGATTATTGGAGCTATTCTCATTTCATTCAGGGGGGTTTTATAAATCCTTCTACTGGTGTTGCTTGTTTATAAAAAGTCTGCTGTTAGCTAGACTCTGGTCATCTTCATCATTTAGTGGCGGCGACTTTGCTAAGAGACATGGCAATTCGGTTCTTCTCTCAAAACTATGCCGCTGTCGGATGTTGGACGCTGGCGTGCTCGTTGGAATCATGGATGGGAGCTTACGACCTATATATCTGGCTCAGAAGCTTTTAGCTGACAGGTCATGCACTACAAGGACACCTATCAGCGCAGAACATAATTGAGCCCAATAAACGCTACTGTAGCAGCGATTCCTGACCATCTCCTGTTCATACGTACCAAGTCACGATATCATGCCACGCACTAATAACCAAATGTATCACAGGCTGTGCAAGAATGGAGATGTACTAACTTAAGTCAAAATTGCATGAAGAAAGATTTTCGAAGCAAATATTTCCAGACGGTCAAGGAGAATGATAAACTAAAGTTCCATTCTCAGTTGGGTATTCAGTCACGATTTCACGGAATCTCTCACTGCAGAACAAGATCAGCATGGCAGGACTAAATTCTGATCAGAAGTTTGCCTGAGAAAAATTTCCTTTCAATTTACCTAGAATAAGTTCTCAAAGGGTCCTCACTTATATACCCGAGTTCCTTTCACTGTGCCTCAACCTTACTCTGAGTTGCATTCGCCAAGTCAGGAGAGGTCCGTCTAGAAGGAAACACATTTTGGTGTCGAGCGGATAATAGTGAAAGTATGCAAATATTTGTGTAGGAAAACGAACGTGTCATTTTGTGTAGGAAATTTTCCTTCTGTGAGCAGGTTCTTGCCGCCGAGGCTACAAAGCAGCTACTCCACTCCTTGGGACTAATCCCGTACACAAGATGCCAAATCCAGATAAAGAAAGTATTCCCATACACGAGTCTCTTGGTACACCTAATACAAAAAAATAGCTCGGTATAGCAAGCAACCAGGCGGTTGCATACCACAGTGGACGCTGTCCATGCTATTTAAGTGCCGGGAGCGCACTGGCCAGCGTTAGGGTCGGCCCTATTTGCATTTCAGTTAGCTAAGGATCTCAATTTCCAAAACGTCTTTCAATTGGTAATACTAACTTGTAGAACCAATTGCCGTAGCTTGTCTCGCCTCCATGGTCGCAGTTGTTAATTTCCTTCTGCATGCCTATGTACCATTAGCCATTTGACTGAACCATGACTGATGGTTGGCTTGTACTTACCATCATAGCACTCTTCGGGCGCAATATGCCTGGAGCCATCGCTGTGCTTAGACAGGCGGAAATCAACCTTCTTGTTGCTGTCTAGGTTGTAGCACTTGGATCTCTGATCGCCCTGGTTGTAGTCGCCTTGGAGTGCGTCATTGCATGCCTGAGTTGCAAAGCTGAGAGCATATCCCAAGTTGGCACCCCAATTCTCGCCGCCTGAGTAGCAGCCGCGCTTCAGAATGGTATTATCTCGCGCGGCATTGAGGTGCACCTCATCCATAGCGGCCCCAGAGGCAACAGCGGCGGCGAGGACAGTGAGGACAAAAGAGGGATGCATCTTGAATTCTATGTCTTGTGGATGAAATAAATGGGCTTGAAGGCTTATTGGGTTGTAAAGATGAGTAGTAAACTTGGTTGTGAGTGATGTGTGTTGAAGAATATCGTATCTCAGAGCGCGGTTTGTCCGCTTTTTATAATTGCCTGGCCTACATTCTTTCGCCCAGCCGCCTCGGGAACAAACCGACACTGGTTCAACGTCGTGATGATGATCGTTGAGGCGTGTCGAAGAAGCCCGCCACTCTCAGGATTGGTGATGATGCGGCCAAGCGTCCTATTCCTGGCAGTTTTACTTGTTTATCACAAGAATTAATGCACATAGACCTTACATCATGATTGTCGCACCGAAAGGAGCCTGACATTGGATTTGACTGCCGCCGACGATCGGCAAATGAGGCTGTGGGAATCGCAAAGTGTCCAATCGGGACTTTTCTTAGCAGTTACGGCCGAGACAAGGCGTGCAGTGACACGCGATAAATATAGCATTGCTATACTTGACCCACCGCATATGACCGTTAATCATTTGGTTTCTGCGCCGATCTCAAACAGAAGTACCTGGACCTACCGTTCAGAGCTCCACGATGAGACGTAACCAGGCTTATCGTCAGACCAGTGGAAGGTTACACTGCGGTACTCATTATTCATAAGGATTGCGGCCCAGTACACACCTCCCATACTAGCTTAGCTTTAGGAATGGGCAATCGGTCATACAAATTCTGCTATCCTGCCAGAAATACCGAGTTCTTACGTATTCATGATCGGCCCAAAGCCTCGTTTTTGAAAGGAATGACATGACCCATACCGTCCGCAATGATGGTCTGGGGGCTGGGATCATTGTCCACGTCATATTCAATTCTCATGGCAGTATAGCTACAAAATTCTCGGGCTCAAAGCAGGTTTCGTAGCGCAAAACGTTGCTGGATGATCTTCAATTGCCTGTCACTGACCCTAAGCCCCATCCTTGCTGTGAATTCATCACGTCCTTCCATGCTCCATATGCCTTACTGTAGATCCTAAGCATTCTTACAAATCTCTAATCTGACTTGTCCCAAGCCTCCTTCAACTCGTTGATCCTCTTTTGAAATAGCTCAGGATTAGATCTCAACAATTCATTTGTCTTCTGCCTGTCTTCCTCGCTGAGGGGAGGCGGCAGCAAGCCTTTGTCAGGGCTGTGCCACTGATCCTTAGGGGTCGCCTGTCCATCAACCCCAGCATATTGATTCGCATCCCCAAAGGCTCCAGGTACACGAGCCAACAAGGCAGAAATTTGCCTTGGCTTGAGGCCGATGGCGTCAATAACGTGTCTATCTGCCGTGAGCGATCGTAGGACTCCGTCTTTTCCAAGAGACAAGACACCCATGAGGGATAGGTCTTGCTTGAGTCCTTTTAAAATGGCGCTGATCTCTGATTGATCGGGATCCTCACGGTTCCATTCTGGTGCAGCACATCGCGATGGAACCCCTTGTTCCTGATTTTGTTCCATTTTGGGGAAGAGGAGAAAAAGTCTTCGATTAGTATGAGTAGTGCTTAAGGCGAAGATATTTTGAGCCCCAAAATTGTCTTGTAAGGCACTGTTGATAGTATGGCAAGTTCTATAGATCGCTATTAGTTCCACAGAGGTGTTTGAACAGGAGAAGATATAGAAGGAAAGGGAAAGGATTGATGGCAGCTTGGAACAACTGATGTTCATTGCTGCATGTCGATCCCCCTAATTGCGGCTGGTTAAATGACGCGGCAGTAAGCGCGCTAGTCGCCACTTCGCTTTCGGGAGTTTACAGTCGAATGAAAGCCGGTAATATGTCCCGGCGGGGCCCATAGCCGTATTGCCAAATTCAGCTTGCCAAGCTCAAACAACTGACGTGATAGGTTGCCTTTCGCTAGGGGTCGATTCCTTTCGGGAGCTTCTCAGGTGCCGTTCACTTGTGCCACAACATCAGCCGTCGAATCCTTCGGATTATGCCCGTGCCGCTGCTTGGGTTTGAATCCCGTGCCACATTCACATCCATATTTGTTGCAGATCAAGAGGCTACGTAGAGGTGTTTGTAGCTGCGAAGTAGAGTCCTATGGATGATGAACGAAGCCTGACATTGCGAACAGCCCACTGTCATTCCTAGCAACGGAGTTGACATTGCTAAACAAAGAATTGCTCAAAAATCAATTGTTTTCTAAGGGTATATAAAGCCGCTATGATCTCGCTCAGAGGGTGAGGGATCAGACACAACCCATTGCATACACTCCCAGATACCTAAGCAGAAACCTACAAGATTCTTAGTCGCCATGTACTCCCGCACCTTTGTCTTTCTTTCCACTATCATGTCCTTCACAGGATTGTCATCGGTAAGTCAAATGCACGCGCAGTTCATCTTGCAATCATACCTTGCTAAAAGGACGTCAGGTCGCCATTGCCTCTCCTCATACCTCGAACATCGATACTCTTGATCACTACATCCCTGGGCCCGTCAGCAGCGTGGTCCAGTCTTTGGATCTGGACCCAAATGGTGTTATCTCCGTTGACGATGACGGAGTTATGCGCAGTTTCTCTGCAAATGGCACGGTCATTGACTACCATCAACTGGATCCCGAACAGCTCGAGAGCTTCGCCAAAAGCCAGCTAGCTGCATGGGAGAATATCGACATGGATGTTCCGAAATCGGTCAAAGCGCTTGCTGAGGGCGATTTTGCCGATGGTCGAGAGCTCTTGGACCATGATCTGCTGCATCATCCAGCCCATGGCCCTAACTTAGCTGTACGTTCCAAATACATCAAGGAGCGAGAGGTCCTGGATGAGTTGAACAACTTTCAGAAACGATGTGTTGGCACGGGCTGCGGCTCTTTGGCAGATTGTCTGGCCAGAGGTTGTGCTGCTTGTTTCTTTCCTGCTGGGCCACCCGTAGGTGTCTGCTTCTTGACTTGATCACAAGGCCAATTTTAAGCCCAATTCAATGAATAGAATGTGTGGTATGGAATGCGAGGAACATCTCACGCAGTGGGATGTATTTACCGTGGAACTCAAGGATGGATCTTTTGGAAATTCCGCTGTGACATTTCACCTCTGGGGGACTTCAGAATGATAAATCAGTTGGCTTCACTAGGTATGAATAGTAACTACAAGAACCGTGTCCGACTGATTTCATAATTATTGTCTCGTCATATCAAGAATTTGATTGTGAAAACAATCTCCTTGTTAAGAAGACCATTGTGGCGGAACCACTTAGATGCCTTACATGTGAGATTGAGATAATACAATATCAATTATATGATTCCACAGCATAATCTGCAGGAAGAAAATTGGTAAAATATTCCAGCTTTAATCGAATTTGTTCTTATATTCTAACCAAGTTGAGTTAATTTAATGCCCTCTTCAAAATTAGCGTATTTATTAATTCTCAACTCGCCCATGTCGTTATTGCTGAGCAGTGGACGGAAAATCCCGGACCAACGCTCAGATTTGTTAACACTGCAGGTCTCCAAGCAGACGTGGTCTCTTTCGTCAACCTACCTCCTCATAAAAGTAGTTCTTGAAACAGAAGAGCTTACTACTCGGATTCTATGCGTTTAAGCTGTCTGGTCCTTCGGCTCCCAAGTTATCTTGATCATGTCGTCACTTCGCTCAGCCACCGTCAGTGTCGGCGCCATGGTGTGGCAGCTCGGTACTGTGGGAAAGACACTCGCGTCTGCAACCCTCAGATTTTCTGTGCCATGCACACGAAGCTGTTAATTTACGACCCCAGCGCCATCCTCATCCTTGGAAACGCGGCAAGTTGAGGCCCCATGCATTGTGGCCGTTGCGACTCGCCGCACATGATTATCAATCTCATCGTCTGTTCATCGTCTGTGACGTTGCGCCATGTCTTGGCCGCAGGTTCATTTGCGATTGTTTTGGCTATGGAACCTTCAACAGGCCCCTCAGTTGCGGTGGCTCCGTCAACAGCAAATGTCATGCCCCAGGGTAGTACTGCTGGTGCCGATTCCCATTCCTTGAGCACCTGTTCATCCATCCCAGGGGCAAAAGCCAATGGGGCAGGGTACGGAAAGCCTGAACTTTGGGAATCATCCGCAAGCCGCATGGCAAATTGGACATCCCGTCGGATTGGACCGAGATCAAGATCATCATAGAGGAATGGATGCATGATACGAGGGTGAGCCATCGGATTAAGTGGGTTCTTGTTGGGTAGCTCGATTAGACCCGTCGAATTTGGCCGCAGAAGATTTGGAAAGAAACTAAAGAAATGTCTTCCAGCGCCGCCACGCTCAAGACTGTTCACCGGCTGGAACATAATTTCGATCTCAGGAATGTTGTCTGTTTTTGTGGCGTCAAGATTAGACGAGTCAGTGTTGGGAATCATGCTGTCGTCCATGGCCGAGGGATGTATGAAGATGGCTTGAGGCGTAGAGCTTACAGCCATGAGACCAGTACCAAAGAAGAGCCGCAAGAAGAAATGCCAAAGTGCCCATGCCGACTCAAGCACTGCCAAGGTTTGCGACTTAGGGAGCTCCAACATGACAGCTGTCCCAATACGATCCTGAAGATGCTTACCAACAGTAAGGTCTTTGCGTATGGGTATGCGATGATGGCGTAGCTAGTCCACCGAACCTATGCCGCTGCGCATGAGAATACCCGGCGAAGACATCGCACCGGCGCAAATGATCACTTCCCGCCTGACCTTGACCCACGCGTCCTTTTTATGGCCGAGGGAAGGCTTCGTGGATTTGATGTGCACTAGACGTGCTTCAGTGCCTTGATCATTGAGTTCGACATGTGACATCAGTACACCAGTGCAGTCAGCAAGACGCTCTTTGCGTGAAGTGACAATTGACTTGTTGAAAACGGATGTAAATGCAAATGCACGTCGTCCACGGCCGTCTATAGTCACGTTGAGGAAGAAAGGCCCATAGCTGGGGCGCTAGGGCTATTGCAGTCTAGCTGTATGGGGAGCTGCAGCTTTTCTACAACCCTTTGTGTGCTGGAAAGCTGTCAGAAGCTTGCAAATAGAAGCGAAGGGAACAAAACGTCCTAAGGAGGTCAAACAAGAGCTTGAACAGGCTGGCGGATGGTCACTGGCCCTGTACAGAAACACGATTTTTGTTTTAGCTTATGATCCAGTCGTGTTTGAATGGGGTAGGGACCATCATGAGCTTCAACGTACCGCTATGACCCCTGTGGTCCGCCCCTTGGTGTTAAGTTGGTGCGGGACGAAATGCCACAA